>JAJHSJ010000014.1:35384712-35484712 GCA_021015155.1 Magnolia officinalis
TAGAGACATCTTCACATGGTCGCATGAGGACATGTCAAGGATCTCTCTTGATGTCATGGTTCACAGGCTGAATGTAGACCCGGATCATAGACCCATGAAACAAAAGAGGAGACCGTTCGATGCCGAGCGGTATGAAACCATAGCCGACGAAGTCTCTAAACTGCTCAGCTTGGCTTCATTGAGGAGGTACACTATCCAGATTAGATCACAAATGTGGTCCTCGTCAAGAAAGCCAACGGGAAATGGTGGGTCTATGTGGATTACTTGGATCTGAACAAGGCCTACCCTAAGGATAGCTTTCCCTTGCCGAGGATCGATTAGCTGGTAGACAGTACAACGGGGCACGAACTACTCTCCTTCCTAGATACCTATTCTGGGTATAACCAGATCGCGATGCATCCTCCAGACAGGCAGAAGAGTACCTTGGTCACTGACAAAGGACTCTACTGTTACCGGGTCATGCCATTCGGTCTGAAGAACATTGGGGTCATGTATCAAATATTGGTGAATCAAATGTTTGCCAAGCAAATCGGACGTACTATGGAAGTTTATGTCGACGACATGCTCGTTAAGAACACCAAGGCATCCGACCACCTAGCAGATCTCGGAGAAACCTTCTCCATCCTCCGAGAGTACCGGATGAAGCTGAATCCCTCGAAGTGTGCCTTCGGAGTTAGCTCCGGCAAATTCCTCGGGTTTCAAGTCAGTCAAAAGGGCATTGAAGCAAATCTTGACAAGATCAAGGCACTCCTCGACATGAGGTCGCCTCAGACTATTAAAGAAATATAATGCCTCACTAGATGAGTAGCAGCACTCGAGCGGTTCATATCCAGAGCCATTGACAAATGCCTCCCCTTCTTTCAGCAGTTGAAGGGTCATAAGAAGGCCGAGTGGACATCGGAATGTGAACAAGCCTTCCAGCATTGAAGCAGTACTTGGGATCACCGCCCCTACTGTCCAAACCCGAAGAAGGCGAGCCCTTATTCTTGTATCTTGCGGTCTCGGCCTCAGCCGTCAGTTCTGTCCTGATTAGAGAGGTGGGGGGCAAACAACACCCCATATACTATGTGAGTAAAGCGATGGTACATGCCGAAATGAGGTTTTCAGCTCTGGAAAAGTTAGCACTCTGTCTTGTTATCTCGGCGTGGAGGTTACACCCATACTTCCAGGCCCATTCCATTATCGTCTTAACCGACTCTCCCCTCAGGAAAGTCCTCCAGAAGCCCGAGGTGTTAGGTCGGCTGACCAAATGGGCAATCAAACTCAGGGAGTTCGACATCCAGTTCCAACCAAGGACCGTGATTAAGGGTCAAGCTGTGGCCAACTTCATTGCGGAATTCATTGTCCCGACTGGAGAGGGGATCAGCGCTAAAGTAGAGATGGCTCCTTCGCCTGTTCCTCCAAGCAATCAAGAGACAGCATCAGAGCCCGGATGGGTTCTCTATGTGGACGGGTCCTCCAATGCCAAACGTGCCGAGGCAGGGATTGTCTTGGTCGCGCTGATTCTACAACCATCCAGTATGCGATAAGACTCGGTTTCAAGGCCTCTAACAACAAGGCGGAATATGAGGCTCTGCTGGTTAGACTCAGGCTAGCGGACAATCTAGGGGTACAGTTTCTTAAGGTACAATGTGATTCTCAGTTGGTAGTGAACCATATCTCCACTGAATATGAAGCCAAGGAGACTATGATGGTGGCTTACCTGGCCGAAGCAAGGAAACTGATAGAAAGGTTCTGGAGCTGCACTATCAGTCAGATTCCTAGGGTGGAGAATTCTTGGGCCGATGCCCTAGCAAAGCTAGCCTCATCCACAAAAAGAAAGATCCTGCGAGTCATTTCTGTGGAGTTCATAGAATATCCGAGCATTAACCAAACAGAGGAGAAAACGGTCAACCCAGTAGAAGATGCTCCAAGCTGAATGGACCCAATTTACAACTACCTCACATCTGGTGAGGTCTCCTCAGACAAGTTGGAGGTTAGGCGCCTGAGAGTCAGAGCGGCACGATACGTAGTCTTGGATGAGATCTTGTACAAAAAAAGGCATTCACAGCCCTACCTCAGGTGTCTCCGACCCAATGAAACAGACTATGTGATTCGGGAGATCCATGAAGGCAACTGCAGAAATCACTCTGGTGGTCGAGCCATAGCTCTTAAAATACTCCGTCAAGGATATTTCTGGCCGACCATCAGAGAGGACTCAAAAAACTACGTTCAAAGGTGCGACAAATGTCAACGTTATGCGACCGTGCCGAGGCAACCTGCGGAAGAAATGACTCCCATGAGTGGACCGTGGCCTTTCACTCAATGGGGGATCGATATCATCAGACCTCTGCCCACGAAAGGGTAGGTCAAGTTCGCTATTGTCGTGGTCGACTACTTCACCAAGTGGGCCGAAGCTCAGCCTATCGCAAAAATTACAGAGCAGAAGGTTGTTAATTTTGTCTGGAAGAACATCATCTACCAATTCAGAATCTTGCACACTATCATATCTGATAATGGCAGACAATTCGATAATGACAAGTTCCGAGGCATGTGTCGGGGGCTCGGTATTTCGAATGCATACTCTTTACCTCGGCACCCGCAATCCAATGGACAGGTGGAGGCAGTTAACATAGTCATCAAGTACCATCTCAAAATAAAATTAGAGAAAAAGAATAGCAACTGGGCCGAGGAGCTCCCATTCATCCTCTGGGCTTACAGGACTATGGCTCAGTCGTCTATTGGGGAAACCTCATTCTCACTTTCCTTCGGTTCGGAGGCGATGGTGCCAATTGAGATTAGCCTCCCTAGAGATCGGATCAGGAACTATCGGGAAGACCAAAACACCGAGCAGATTACAACTAACCTGGACCTACTTGAGGAAGTTAGAGATATCTCCAGACTCCGAGTTGCCGCTCGGCATCAACAGGTGGCACGATTCTACAACTCCAAGGTCAAGAGTAGGCGATTCCATCCAGGAGACTTAGTCTTTCACCGAGTCTTCCAGAGCATTCAGAGCCGGGGGCTGGGACACTCGGGCCCAATTTGGAGGGGCCATATCGTGTGGTTCGATTGACCAAGCTTAGCTCCTACCACTTGGAGGATCTAAAAGGCCGCTAGCTCCCCCACCCCTGGAACACCGAGCACCTGAAAATCTACTACCCCTGATGTAATGGCCGCTGAAGGCCCTCAATAAATGTACTACTTGAAGCTACTAGCCTCTTAAGGCCTCTAATAAATGTTTCCTTTCTACATCGTCTACTTGCACAATTTATCTCAGACTATCTATAAGCAGAAGAAGTTACCTTTGATGAGCAGAGGCTAACTTAACCGACCGATCCCTTCAAGAAGGGGTCGGAACGCTAAACCCACGAAAATCTACATAGGGATCCCCTTATACGCAGGGGAAAAAGCTCGGAGACGTCCAGGCTCCCCAAGAAAGGGAATCGGCAAGTCAACAAATCTGTGAAATCAACTGAGCACACCATTCGTGGGGGGGGGGGGGGGGGGGGGGGGGGGGGGGGTGGCCCCTCAGGGGGTCAGTCCTTAAAACATTAGACATCTAAGAATTATCATAAAAATCAACACACTCGAACAAGATGTATGCCAACAATCGTCATTGATATAGAGGAAAAATCCTTTTACATTGCAAAAAAAAAAAAAAAAAAAAAACTTGTTATTCCCTCCGAGCAGAGGGACCAGCTACCGAGCTGGGGGACTAAGCATCAACGGTGGCTTCGGCGACAGGGGTACCTTGGGCAATCTCCACAGGAGGAGGGGCATTTTGGGTGATCTCCACAGCGGGAAGGACATTTTCGGGTTCGTCTACCACGATAGGCTCGGCATCACTGGACGTGTCTGTCAGGAGGGCATCGAAGTTGAGAGTTGGATAAAACTTTCTGACCTCGACCAGGAAAGCGTCAAAGCCAATGTCATAGCCGAAGTAATACAATTTATCCAGCTCCTTGGCCCTTTCAACAGAATCCTTGTATTCTGCCACTATCGTGCTCGCCTGCAAGACCGCTTGAGCCTCGAGCTCTGCCCGTAAGGAAGTCTTCTCCGCAAACGCAGCAGACTCAAGGACCCTCCGTTGTTGAACTAATTAGTTTGCCGCCATCTACTGCTCTGCCTCGAGCTTCTCTTTCGCCACTTCGAGTCCTGACTCAGCTTCCGAGGCCCTAAACTTCAGGTTTCGTTAGCCCAACGCAAACGCCTGACTTTGGATTTAGCCATATCCAAGCGAGCTTGAAGTTGGTTGACCTCACCCTGGAGTGCAAGTTCTCTTTCTCGGCCCTTTGCAACAACCTTCCTCAGCTCCTCTTACTCCATGACTGAATCCTCCAGCCTCTTCTCAAGCTCGACGCGTGTGCATCTTGCTCTGCCCTCTCCTTCTCGAGCTTGGTCCGCTCCGCTTCTTGCTCTGCCTTCTCGGCCACAAATTTGGCCGCTCTGCTTCAAGTCGTTCCATTTCCTTCAGCCTCCCCTTCACTTCTATAATCATCGGCAACACTAGTAATATACAGCCGCATAGTTGTTCATGAAGTTTAAATGGCGACGGGAAAACATGTCGGCTATCTGCGCCTCTAGCGCATGCTTAGCTGCCCAAGGGTTCATCTAAGCCATGTGAAAACCAGGAGGTAGGACTCTTGGAGAGGGTGTGGAAGCTCCTCCCCTTGGAGAGGATTCGGAAGCTTCTCCCCTTGAAGAAGATGCGGAAGCTCCTCCCCTTGGAGAGGATTCGGAAGCTTCTCCCCTTGAAGAAGATGCGGAAGCTCCTCTCCTTGGAGAGGGTGCGGAAGCTCCTCCAACTCCGCTGGCCGCGGAAGCTTGGATAGCTGCCTCGGGCACGTTCGCATACCCGGCAAGGACATCAGCATGGTTGGCTATGGGCTCAGCCTCAACAAAGGGGATCGCAGATCGCGCGGAGGCAACTATGCCAAGAGTCTCCTCTATTACCTCCCTCCTTGCCCCAGAAGGATCCGCAACCGCTAAGGAAGGAACCTTGGGGACTTGCTCCTCCGCAAAAGGTGATGAGATGGTGATAGGCTCGACTCTGGCGGGAACCTCAGCAGCTGGAACCTGAGAATCGGGAGTCAGAGCAGTGACAGGAACAACCTCAGGGAGGACTGTGGCAGTGACGGTTTCAGCTAGTTCTGCAGTTGGGGCAGCCTCGGCCTCAGCCTCAGAAGCCTTCCTTTTCCTCAGCACCACCTTCATCCTTAGTTCGGAGGAGAGGACGACATCCATCAGAGGGCATAGGGGCCTTCTCCACTTTGAGCCACCTGCCCCCATCCCTATAAAAAGAAAAAAGGGGAATCAGCTAAGTGTGATCCACAAAATTAATCTCCAATGTCCCTAACCCTGCTTACCTAAGGCAAAAAGAGTAGGTCGAACTCTACAGAAGCCGGATGACACCAGACTCTCCGAGTTAATAAGCCCGAACCAGGAGCGTCGGTCTGCAGGGATCACTTAGACCCGGTCAACCTGACGCTTGTGGAAGGTGGAGAGGTCAGGGGGCCCCTTCGGTTAGACTGCAAGCAGAAGAAAATAATAAGATTGAGCACAGGAAAGAACTGAATAGGTAATATGGCTAAAGAAGTGTCCGACGACCTGGATTGGCGAACTTAATAGGGACTCAGGTCCACGACCAATCCAATTCAGAGGCTGGGGTTTCCCATTCCCCTGAGGCCCAGAACCACTTCCCTTTCAGTCTTTGTTGGAAGAAGGGAGCTGAGCTACCAGACCTAGGAGACATGGGGGCCTAGCCGAAAAGTACCACCAGGCCTTGTTCGTGTTATCATATTTGTCCATGTACAGAAACAGAAATTCCTCTAGCATCAGTCTCTAGTTCCCTACCTAATGTCAGAGGACGAAAGTGGAAGCTAGAATCCTCTAAGAGTTCGGGACCAGCTACCCTGGCGTAATTTCCAGCTGCGTTGTTAGTTTGCGCAAGAAAGGATGGATAGGAAATTGAAGCCCACATTGGAGGGCGCAGACGAAGATGGCAATCTCACCCTCAGACGAAGACCTTGCTTGGTCTGTGGGAGCAGGGGCTCGGATGTGGACCAAACTAGGGATCTAATAATCTTCACGGAGTTGAGCCATTTGGGACTCAACCATAATCGATCCCTCAGGGACTATTGGCCTTACCCCCCCTGGGGCCTGCTCTCGACCGCCCCGCGGGATCTCGAAGAGCCCTCTTTGGTGTTTTTCCATGACTCTTGGCCCTCGGACTTGCGAATCCTTAAGCCGGAGCTAGGTTGTAAAGGGGTATGGCCTCGAGAGGGCCTTCGGACTCTACAAGTCCCGAGGATGTGGTTTCTGGTTCACCCTCCGAACCGGGTCCTCGGATTGAACTCATCTCGTCAGAGTCACTCGACATAAAGGAAAGATGCGTTAAGTGTTGGAAGACTCACAGCATTGCAGACAATCGCCCTCGGTGAAAGTTTTTCCAGCTCCGATGTCTTCTGCCGGACTGAATCTTCCCTTCAACGGTCGGGAATCCTTTGTCCAGTGACAATCTTCGACAAAAGGCGATTTTCGGCAAAGGGCGATTTCCGACAGGAGGCAATTTTCGACAGAGAACGATTTGGACGGAAAGAATAGAGAAAATGAAGAGCGCGCACGAGAAGTGTGAAGAGTGGGAACGGGAGGGGGTTTATATAACCGCCTCATTATTCGGCGCCATCATTGCAAGCGGCCATTCCCGAACCAAAGGTGACTCGGCACTAACACTAAGGGACACGTGGAAGAGTGTTACACGTCTGAACCCACACTTTGAGGTCAGAGTCTTCTCAGCATTTAATGTTATTAATGAGGCAGGCACCCCCTCGTCCCCCCGTGTGCACGTGGTGCTATCTCCTTCGATCCGCCGAATGTGAATCGTAATTGTCGCCACGCGACATTCGCCAAATGGATAGAAGCCGAAGGGTTGCAGCCGTAGTACAACACAGGGGATCTGAGGCATACGGATCACATTAATTGTGCCCCAATCATCCCAGTGGCCATCATGAGCAGAGCATGGGGACATCGTTTCATTTTCTCAGGCGTTTACTCTCTAAGTCCGGGCTCAGACCAAGAGAGTAGGGGGCTTCTGTTATGGGAAAATCTGTACAAGGATAATCAGAGTCAGCCTGAGCTACACTAATTAGATAACAAGGTCTTGGAAAGAGGATACTATGTCAAGTAGAGGCTGACCCCTAAGTCACAACTCGGAATTACAATCCTGATCGGCCGACCCAAACCTTCGTCCTCATTCGAAGAAGGATGATTGAGCCAAGCTCTGATCCTCGTCCTCAGCTCCATTCAGTGAGCTCCGATCTCAGTGATCTATCAACGGACTCCGACTACTGGTACTCGGCCTTATGTCTACACGATCTGAGGCCGAGTCAGAGTATGAATACTCCATATGCCGAGGTTGAGGCTTAGTCTAGGTAAGGATGCTCCATAGCCAAGGCTGGGGTAGAGCTCCGGTATGGATACCCCGTATGCCAAGCCCAGAGATCAACCCAAATGCAGACGCGGCCGAAGATCCCGCCCAAGGATACACGCCTTTAAGACACAATACGCCGCACGATCCATAGATTGTGGATAATATCTCCATGATCATGATATCTCGCTGATTGAGTAAATCATGCCGAGATTAACAGACATGGATCGTCCGACCCACATGTATAAATATCAGGAGACCCCATTGTTACAGGTATGCAAGATCTCGCACCCTCCCTCTACATTCAACTTAGACCCAGATTCCCTAGCATGACTTAGGCATCGGAGGGTCCCCCGGCTTAGCCAGGGTCTCCTTTGCTTACCCTTTTGTGCAGGACCAGGGCCCGTCGAAGCTTTGCTGCATTGAGTGGAGGGTGGTCCAGATTTTGGCATCAACATATATATATATATATATATATATATATATATATATATATATATATATATATAGAGTAATAGATACTTTATTAAAAAGGAAAAGCAGAGAAACATGAAAACAAAGAGCAGAAAACAGCAAAAAGAAAGCAGAAAAAGGGAATAAAACTCGCTGAGATAGCGAGATGAATCCCCTCAGTTACAGAACAAATTGCAAGCCTGAAGATTAACAAAAATGGAGGCCCATTCAGCTATATAATGATGGACTCTAAGGAGCACTGATTCCGCTGAGTTGGAGATGTCGTTAAAGCATCTCTCGTTCCTTTCTTCCCATATAGACCACCAAACTGCTAATAAAGCAATTCTCCACACTGTTTTCTTTTCCTTGCCAAATGAAAGACCATGCCAAGCTTGGAGAAGTCGGTCCGTCGCATCAGGGGAAACCTAGGAAATATGAAAAGATTTTAAGGTTGCTAACCAAACGCTGGTGAAGAAAGGGCGGTGAATGAATAAGTGATTAACTGATTCTTCATTATCCATACAACAGAGACAGACGTTTGTAAGAATCCTACCTTTTTTCTCAGATTATCGATAGTCAGAACTTTCTTCTTGTCGACCAACCATCCGAAAGCAGCTATCTTGGGAGGGACTTTATACTTCCAAACCTGAGCCATCAATGAAGTAATGGAAGAGGAGTTGTTGCTATCGAGGGAGGTGTATAGAGAAGTAATTGAGAACTTTCCAGATATGTCCAGTCTCCACGCGATCCTAAAACGACAAAATCTATGTAGGTTGAGGAATTTGTAAAAATAAATCTCAATTAATCATGCTTTCCTAATCATGGGATGTGTGCATTGGCTTTGATCTAGACGTCCACACTGTTGTAAATCGGATGTCTTAAATCTTGGCATTACCATGCTTCTCGACCAGTCGAGGGACTGGCTCGACCAGTCGAGGGAGCTGCTCGACCAGTCGAGGACAGCACGACTAGAAGTCCAGCGTGTTATCCTTTTAGGTGTCCGTGGTGCTTGACCAGTCGAGGCCCAGGCTCGACCGGTCGAGGGTGCCCTTTGACCAGTTGAAGCCCCGTCTCGACTAGTTGAGGGTTATGCAAATAGTGCGCGGATTCTGCTCGGACTACATAAATTTGAGGCGGTTTCGCAGAGGTACGGAAGAGGAGTTTCTTAAACTATAAATAGGGGCCCTAGGGCTATTCCAAAGTATCCTAAGGCTTTCTAAAGAGGTTCCAAGGGTTCCTAAAAGGGTTTTACGGTTTTTAAAGGGTGTAGCAAGGGTGAGATTTGAGGTTGTTCGAATCGGGTAAGTCCTCTCTCTTTTTAATTTATACTTTCATAGTGGAATTCTGTCGCTTTGTGCCGTGGTTTTTTCTCGCAAGGATTTTCCACGTTAAATCTGCGTGTTTGCTTGTGTGTGCTTGGTGTCATTGGATTGTTATCCTAGATCCATATCTGTGTGATTCCGCAACACAAATCCCTAACAAGTGGTATCAGACCAATCGTTAGGGCACAAATCTGAATCTGAGGGATTAGTAATAATGGTATGCACTAGGTATGAGATTAAGAAGTATTCAGGGAAAAATAATTATGAGTTATGGAAGATCAAGATGATCAGTTCCTTAATCAAGCAAGGTGAAGATAGTGCTCTTGAGGAGCGAAAGTCTACTATGACTGATGATGAATGGAATACTCTTGATAAGAAGGCTTTATCATCGATCTGTTTATGTCTCACAGATAAGGTTCTCTATAATGTCATGAGGGAGAAAACGATGGCTAAGTTGTAAGACCCGTATCCTAGATCCTACAGTTTCGTAGGTTCCCGCGATCCTCCTTGACGAATTCCGACAACCTTCGACCCTTAACTGGCATTTGCACGCGACCATGAGTCACATGTCGTTAACCCGAGTCAACTCAACCCAAGATTAGTACCCTAGCGACTGCGCCGTCGCCGTGGTTCCGATGTCGCGTCTCGCGCGCCGAGACAATACCCAGGCCAGGAGATGTGGGCCCACGTTCAATTCGAGGAAAACACCGCGCGTTGCAAAACCCAAGAGAATCTCTACGACTTGTCATTTCAATCAATCACCTCATGTCAAGTACACATCACCTTTCACCCATCCCCAAGCAACCCCTAAAGTCAACACTCTCTCTCTCTCTCCAACCATCAAGTACACATATCCATCACTCACATCCCATCCTCTCTCTCTCTCATTTCTCCATTTTCAAGCAAGCTCGCAAGAGCAATCGTCCATGGTTTTCTAACGGAGGGAGATGTCATGTGTAGCCCACCTTCCTACCACCCAATCCAACCGTCCAATCTCCATCATCCTCCGTCAAAGTCGAAGCCGAGGAGCTTAGCTTGTCATTGATCCAAGAAGAAGTGGAAAAGGTGAGTGATATTATTATTTTGATTTGTGATTTGAGGGCCCACATCTTGTGGGACCCATCTTGATATATTTATTGTATCAAGAGGGACCCATAGTGGCGGGGTCCCTCCACCAACCTCTCTCTCTCTCTCTCTCTCTCTCTCTCTCATGTGGCCCACCTATGATGCATGTATTTTTATCCACACCACCCATGGGGAGATCACTTAGGGTATGAGCCTAAGAATGGGTCAGATCCAGCAGTCAGGGGTCCGCCCAGCTGCTGGTCCACCCTGATGTATTTGTTTTATCCTCACAACTCACCTGGTTGGGAGAGGATGAGGGTCGGCCACTCCCTGGGTGACCCACGACTTAGGGGGACCACGGTGAGCATGTGATGCATCCGGGGCGCCCATCTGCAGCATGCTGCTGGACGGCAGTTGCAGGGCCCACCTGCATACGTCCAGGAGTCAGGGCATTGGCGCTGCATTTGTTTTAAATAAATAATATATAATATTAAAAATAGATATAATATAATATTATATACCATATAGGTGGGCTATACGTGGGACCCACCAAGCCGATTGGCCGGTGTACCTTAGCAGCTATATAGCTGATGTGTGACGTCAGAAGTTCTATCCACCTAATATACGTGTTTTACCTAACCGTCCAGTCCCTGGACGTGGACTGGACCCCACCTGCTGTGTGTGGGCCCCACGTGGATGATGTAATCCACACCGTCCATCTGAGGACGTGGATCCACCGTGATCTAAGTGTTTTATCTACGCTGCTGGCCCCATACGTGGAAATCATGTGATGGGACTGCAGCAGTTCTGCTGCTGACTTGCGTCAGCAAGTTCCGTGGGTTTGATCCACACCGTCCATTTGTATGGACCCACATGATGCGTGTACTTCATTCACGCTGTCCGTCCATCTGGACGAAGAGAAAACCCATATATTAGTGGGCCACCACGTGGCACCACCTTGATGATGCGATTGCATCCACCGTCCATGAGCTAACCCTGACGTATGTGTATTATTCCTGCCGTCCATCCGTTAGAAAACGGTGGACGCTGCCGTAATGTATGTGCTATATAAATTCCGTCTATCTGTTTTTTTTGGGTGTGGGATCCACTTCACGTGCATCCATATGGACCCCAGCAGCTACAGCTGCTGCTGTATTGACGTCTGTTAGATCCGTGGGTCCCTGCACGAGATGTGTGTTACATCCCAACTGTCCTGGAGCGTACGGCCCACCATATACATGTGTTGCGTGTTGCATCCACCGTCCAGCTCATAGACGGTGGGTCCCACCTTAATATGTTATATATCCACATCGTGCAAACAAGGGTCGGTGTGGCCTGCTTTGATTCATGTGTTTTATATCCATCCACACCATCCAGTGATCTGGACGGTGGGGGGACCAACCATATGATATATATGTCTATGCCGCCCGTTTGCTGATGGGAGAGGCTCACCTTGTGATGCGTTGTATTCACACCGCCCTTCCTCATGGCCCATTTGATGCATACGAGGCCCAAGTAGTGTGGCCCACTTATTGTGTACGAGGCCCATGTATGAGGCCCATGATGATGCATTTACGACCCATTTGATGAGGCCCACTGCGATAGGTTGGAAGCCCATGGGACGAGGCCCATTGTGATATATCCGAGGCCCATGGGCGCGGCCCATTGGAATATATTCAGGGCCCATGGGTGAGACCCAATACGATGTATTCAAGGCCCATATGATGGGGCCCATTGTGAAGTATTTGAGGCCCATGAGCAGGGCCTACCTTTTGTGTATATGTGGCCCTTGAGTAAGGCCCGTTGTATTGTATATTAGGCCTTTGTGTGAGGTCGTGGGCCCATTATAGGTTTGGCTCTATGTGGGCCACTGCTTAGGAGCGATGTTGGTTAAATGTCCCCATTGATGGGCAATAATAGTTAATTGTCCTCATTGTGACATTCCCTTGCGCCCTTTGTTAAGCCAATTGTCGTGACCGATTGTCAATTTCGATTGACATGACCGATTTACCGACTCTGATTATCAATCGACCCCGATTGTCGTGACCGATTTGCCGACTCTGATTATCAATCGATCCCGATTGTCGTGACCGATTTGCCGATTTCGATTGATTAATCGATTCTGATTATCGCGACCGATTGCCGACCTCGGTTAACATGACCGATTTGCCAATTCTGATTATCGACCGATTCTGATTGCCATGACCGATTGACGATTCTGATTGACCGACCGATCCTGATTATCGTGACCAATTGCCGATCCCGATTGATGTGACCGATTTACCGATTCTGATTATTGATCGATCGATTCTGATCGTCGTGACCGATTATCGATCCCGGTTGACGTGACCGATTTGCCAATTCTGATTATCGACCTATTCTGATTGCCATGACCGATTGTCGATTCCGATTGACTGACTGATCCTGATTATCGTTACCAATTGCTAATCCCGATTGATGTAACTGATTTACCGATTCTGATTATTGATCGATCGATTCTGATTGTCATGACCGATTGCCGATCCCGGTTGACATAACCGATTTGCCAATTCTGATTATCAACCTATTCTGATTGCCATGACCGATTGTCGATTCCAATTGACCGACCGATCCTGATATCATGACCAAGTGCTGATTCCGATTAATGTGACTGATTTTACCGATTCTGATTATCGATCGATCGATTCTGATTGTCGTGACCGATTGCGGATTCCGGTTGACGTGACCGATTTGCTAATTCTGATTATCGACCGATCCCGATTATTGTGACCGATTGCCGATCCCAATTGACGTGACCGATTTACCGATTCTGATTATTGATCGATCGATTCTGATTGCCGTGGTCATTTGCCTATTCCGCTTGACGTTACCGATTTGCTGATTCCAATTGTATAGGCCGATTCTGATTGTCGAAGCTGAGTATCGATGCCGATTCTGATCTGTCAAGACCGAGTATCAAGGTAGATTCCGATTGTCAAAGCCGATTCCAAGTGTCGATTCCGATTGTTAAGGCCAATTTCGACTGCCGAAGCTGATTGTCAAGACCTATATGATACATACGCGACCCGTAGTTGAGGCCTACTGTGATGTATTTATGGCCTACGGGCAAGGCCCATTGTGATGTATTCGTGGCCTACGGGCAAGGCCCATTGTGATATGTATTAGGCCCATGATGCACGACCCTTTGATGTATTCAGAACCCATGTGTAGGGCCCACATGACATGTATTTAAGGCCCATGAGCAGGGCCCACCTGCTGTGTATATGTGGCCCTTGAGTAAGGCCCATTGTGTTGTATATTAGACCGTTGTGTGAGGCCGTGAGCCTATTATATGATCGACTCCATGAGGGTCATTCCTTGGGGACAATGTTGGTTAAATGTCCATATTGTCGAGGCCGATTGTTGATGCCGGTTATTGATACCGATAGTGAGCAAGTGACAGCATAGCATTACGATACATGCCCATACGCATCATCTACATGTTTGTTATGAGATTGCTTGACCATTGCATATGTCATTGGTCATGTTGTTATGAGACTCCTTGATAGGCGGAGATTGTCTCACATGAGTACATGGTATGCGTAGGATTGATGCATGACTGGATTGTATGACTCATGCATTTTGCATTGTGTGTTGAGATTACTGTATGCCCTAGTGACATCAGGGTCGTAGCCTCCACAGGTATTTCGTGGATAGCGAGATGGGACACCTGAAATCCGTTCTACATGGGGTGCTATAGATATCCCTGGGTGAAAGTCCCTAAACCCTCTTAGTTCCAGAGGTTGCTCCAATGTCTATAACGAGTGGATGCTTGAGCGCATAAGGGTCGTATACCGTTAGGCCGCGTCTCCCACTGTGTCGTGTTCGATTAGAAGGAGGTACGACCTTACCCGCCCGAGAGGAGGGGGCAATGCTAGGTTAAGCCTAACCAGCTCGAGGAATCGGTCCGCTATCGATGAACCGGGCCCGATATTGGCAAGTGGATAGTGAGGTCTCTTCCACTCACCTTGTTGCAAGCGATGGGGCGGCAATCTGGTTTGCAGTGTAATAGATCCCGGTGATTTTCCAGAGAGGAACCGTACTGATATGTGGACTTATTGAGTAGGAGTGGAATACTCATGCATTCATTTCATTCACTATCCACTCGGGCTGGTGGTGTGCAACTAATTGTTGTGTACTTTCGCATTGCCAAGATTTTGGTTAGGCGCGTGACTAACATGAGATCAGGAGTTTACCACATTGAGTCTGACTATCCAAATTTAGGTATGGGACTGGTTCAGATAGAAGTCCCTTGTGTTGGACCCCATAGCTTGCGATACTACGTACTATCATCCTGACTTCACTCCAGCATGGTCATCCCATTCTCACCGCATATTACATTGCATCCGTAATACTTAGCACTTTGGGTTGCCATGTTTCCGTATTGATATGATTGTTAGCATTCATGCCTTGCATCGCATAGCCTTTGTACGAGTGAAAGCACTCATAGACTTATCAGTATATTTCCGCTTATTTCGATATTGTACGATTTATAACATTACATCCTCGGCATCTAATATTTGGCTTTCTTTGACTCCTCATTTGTATAGTTGACTTGCATTGCATACCCTGATATTGTATGACTCACGGACTGTCAGTATTTCCGCTTACTCTAATTACTCTGATTACTTTGATATTGCTTACTTGACACTTACCTTGTGCACATACTTTCACCACCCACTAAGCTTTCTATATGCTTATGCACGATAGATGCGTGCAGGTGACGTTAGGTTGCAACAGCATTGAGCTTAGAGCGTGCAGCGGACTTATGGAGTTTTGATTTTTGTCATATGTATTTCCCTTTCAGTACTGTATTCAACAATTTATATTAGTGGATATATGATAATGATGTTGCCTTTATGATTTGGGTATACTTGTGGTTATGCTTATTACAAGTTAAATGTGAAAAAAAAAAATAAAAAAAATCCTCCTTGTAAGATCCCAGGATCGGAATCTGGCGCATAGGCGCTGGAAACCGAGAATGGGGTACTACAAAGGCTGTCGGTATCGGATTCGGCGATCGGGGTTCTTGTGATTCCGATCTCCAGGTTTGGGGCGTGATAGAAGTTGGTATCAGAGCATAACTTGGGAATACCTGAAGATAACATCACATGTCTACTAATAGCTACCCTTCACTCTATGATTGTTGAGAACATAGAATGGTTAGATCCCCGAGTTCGAATAACTTAGAGACTTTCTGATATAGCTCCCTATCGTTGAAATTTAGAGGTTGCGTGGTATTCCATTTACGATCATTTCTGATCCAAGATCCGAGGTTCAGTAGAGTCACCATATCGTTGATGAGGCGTCTAGAGAGGGCGAGGTTGAGATTGGAGAGCGCTATCTTCATCTTTTTGTAGATTAATTGTACCCTAACAAACATACATGATGATGTTTTCTCTTCCCTTATCTGTTCTGTAAATTTCGAGGACGAAATTTTTATTTGGAGGGGAGAGCTGTAAGACCCGCATCCTAGATCGTACAGTTCCGTAGGTTCCCACGATCCTCCTTGACGAATTCCGGCAACCTTCGACCCATAACTGGCATTTGCGCGCGACTCTGAGTCACATGCCGTCAACCCGAGTCAACTCAACCAAGATTAGTACCCTAGCGACCGCGCCGTCGCCGCGGTTCCGATGTCGCGTCTCGCGCGCCGAGACGATACCCAGGCCAAGAGATGTGGGCCCACATTCAGTTCGAGGAAAACGTCACGCGTTGCAAAATCCAAGAGAATCTTTACGACTTGTCATTTCAATCAATCAATCAATCACCTCATGTCATGTACACATCACCTTTCACCATCCCCAAGCAACCCCTAAAGTCAACACACACCTCTCTCTCTCTCTCCACTCATCAAGTACACCTATCCATCACTCACATCCCATCCTCTCTCTCTCTCTCTCTCTCTCTCTCTCTCTCTCTCTCTCTCTCTCTCATTTCTCCATTTCCAAGCAAGCTCCCAAGAGCAATCGTTCATGGTTTTCTAAGGGAGGGAGATGTCATGTATAGCCCACCTTCCTACTATCCAATTCAACCATCCAATCTCCATCATCCTCTGTCAAAGTCGAAGCCGAGGAGCTTAGCTTGCCATTGATCCAAGAAGAAGCGGAAAAGGTGAGTGATATTATTATTTTGATTCGTGATTTGAGGGCCCACATCTTGTGGGACCCAACTTGATATATTTATTGTATCAAGAGGGACCCATAGTGACGGGGTCCCTCCACCAACCGGTCTCTCTCTCTCTCTCTCTCTCTCTCTCTCTCTCTCTCTCTCTCTCTCTATCGTGTGGCCCACCTATGATGCATGTATTTTTATCAACACCACCCATGGGGAGATCACTTAGGGTATGAGCCTAAAAATGGGTCAGATCCAACGGGCAGGGGTCCACCCAGCTGCTGGTCCACCCTGATGTATTTGTTTTATCCTCACAACCCACCTGGAGAGGATGACGGTCGGCCACTCCCTGGGTGACCCACGACTTAGGGGGACCACGGTGAGCATGTGATGCATCCGGGACGCCCATCTGCAGCATGCTGCTGGACGGCAGTTGCAGGGCCCACCTGCATACGTCCAGGAGTCAGGGCATGGGCGCTGCATTTGTCTTAAAAAAATAATATATATAATATTAAAAATAGATATAATATAATATTATATACCATATAGGTGGGCTATACGTGGGACCCACCAAGCCGATTGGCTGGTGTACCTTAGGAGCTATATAGCTGATGTGTGACGTCAGAAGTTCTGTGGGCCCCACCTAATATACGTGTTTTACCTAACCGTCCAGTCCCTAGACGTGGACTGGACCCCACCTGCTGTGTGTGGACCCCACGTGGATGATGTAATCCACACCGTCCATCTGAGGACGTGGATCCACCGTGATCTAAGTGTTTTATCTACGCTGCTGGCCCCACACGTGGAGTCATGTGATGGGGACTGCAGCAGTTCTGCTGCTGCACTTGCGTCAGCAAGTTCCGTGGGTTTGATACACACCGTCCATTTGCATGGATCCACGTGATGCGTGTACTTCATTCACGCTGTCCGTCCATCTGGACGAAGAGAAAACCCATATATTAGTGGGCAACCACGTGGCACCACCTTGATGATGCGATTGCATCCACCGTCCATGGGCCAACCGTGACGTATGTGTATTATTCCTGCCGTCCATCCATTTGAAAACGGTGGACCCTGCCGTAATGTATGTGTTATATAAATTCCTTCTATCTGTTTTTTTGGGTGTGGGACTCACACGTGCTGCACGTGTGAGGGTGGGGCTCACCTACTGACGTATAGGCTATCTAGTTGGGACGCACCTAGGTGCTTGTCTTCTTATCAAACACCGTCCATCCATATTGACCCCAGCAGCTGCAGCTGCTGCTGTATTGACGTCTGTTAGATCCGTGGGTCCCTGCACGAGATGTGTGTTACATCCCAACTGTCCTGGGGCGTAGGGCCCACCATATACATGTGTTGTGTGTTGCACCCACCGTCCCGCTCATGGACGGTGGGTCTCACCTTGATATGTTATATATCCACATCGTGCAAACAAGGGACGGTGTGGCCTGCTTTGATTCATGTGTTTTATATCCATCCACACCATATAGTGATCGGGGGGGGGGGGGGGGGGGGGGGGGGGGGACCACCCAGATGATATATATGTGTCTACGCCGCCCGTTTGTTGGATGGGAGAGGCTCACCCTGTGATGCGTTGTATTCACACCGTCCTTCCTCGTGGCCCATTTGACGCATACGAGAACCAAGCAGTGCAGCCCACTTGTTGTTTACGAGGCCCACATATGAGGCCCATGGTGATGCGTTTACGACCCATTTGATGAGGCCCATTGCGATAGGTTGGAAGCCCATGGGACGAGGCTCATTGTGATATATCCGAGGCCCATGGGTGAGACCCAATACGATGTATTCAAGGCCCATATGATGGGGCCCATTGTGAAGTATTTGAGGCCCATGAACAGGGCCCACCTTTTGTGTATACGTGGCCCTTGAGTAAGGCCCGTTGTATTGTATATTAGGCCTTTGTGTGAGGTCGTGGGCTCATTATAGGTTTGGCTCTATGTGGGCCACTACTTAGGAGCGATGTTGGTTAAATGTCCCCATTGATGGGCAATGATGGTTAAATGTCCTCATTGTGACATTCCTTTGCGCCCTTTGTTAGGCCGATTGTCGTGACCGATTGCCGATTCCGATTGACGTGACCGATTTGCCGACTCTGATTATCAATCGACACCGATTGTCGTGACTGATTTGCTGACTCTGATTATGAATCGATCCCGATTGTCGTGACCGATTTGCCGATTCCGATTGATCGATCGATTCTGATTATAGCGACCGATTGCCAACCTCGGTTGACCTGACCGATTTGCCAATTCTGATTATCGACCGATTCTGATTGCCATGACCGATTGTCGATGCCGATTGACCGATCGATCTCAATTATCGTGACCAATTGCCGATCTCGATTGATGTGACCGATTTACCGATTCTGATTATTGATCGATCGATTCTGATTGTCATGACCGATTGCCGATCCCGGTTGACGTGACCGATTTGCCAATTCTGACTATCGACCGATTGTCGATTCGGATTGACCGACCGATCCTGATTATCGTGACCAATTGCCAATCCCGATTGATGTGACTGATTTACCGATTCTGATTATTGATCGATCGATTCTAATTGTCGTGACCGATTGCCGATCCCGGTTAACGTGACCGATTTGCCAATTTTGATTATCGACCGATTCTGATTGCCATGACCGATTATCGATTCCGATTGACCGATCGATCCTGATTATCGTGACCAATTGCCGATCCCGATTAATGTGACTGATCTACCGATTCTGATTATTGATCAATCGATTCTGATTGTCGTGACCGATTGCGGATCTCGGTTGACGTGACCAATTTGCCAATTTTGATTATCGACCGATCCCGATTATTGTGACCAATTGCCGATCCCAATTGACGTGACCGATTTACTGATTCTGATTATTGATCGATCGATTCTGATTGTCGTGGTCATTTGCCTATTCCTCTTGACGTTACCGATTTGCTAATTCCGATTGTATAGGCCGATTCTGATTGTCGAAGCTGAGTATCGATGCCGATTCTGATCTATCGAGACCAAGTATCAAGGTCGATTCCGATTGTCAGGCCGAGTATCGAGGCCGATTCCAAGTGTCGATTCCGATTGTTAAGGCCAATTTCGACTGTCGAGGCCGATTGTATAACGACCCGTAAATTTCCGTACTATGGCTCGAGTACCACCTCGACCAGAAATCACTTAGGATTAAATCCTTTAGAAATTTAACAAAGTTAACTAAGTGCTAAACTCGATTAGCCATGAAATCCGTTGGATTCGCTTTAAATACGATCTGCAAGACCCAAAACTTGCAAAATCATTGACTCTAGGTTACCCTAAAGTCTAGGATCAAAATCATTACCCGACTGCTCTCGGGAATGAATTGAAACTCCGTATCAGGTCTAGACCGCACATCGGAAGTCCGATTAACACGAAGTTAAGGAACTAGGACCGCCTCACTAGGCTTGACAACCATCTCGGAAATCAAGTCCAGACGATGTCCCACGGCCATTCGCTCGAGTCCGGAGCGAGGGAGTGTAAAAACCTGTTTTCTTTACAAAATAAATATCTTCAATAGTGATCTGGCACTACTCGCTTGTGGATCAGTATTAAGCAACCAGACCGTCAGAATCAGACCAAATTACACCCTCGGATCAGGAAAAATTTCAGGAACATTTACATGTACTTGGAATTTCGGATCGTGGCCCACTGACCGTTGAACTGAAAATGGTCCGCCACGCGTGATCTGGGAATCCGACCGAGACGAAAACATAATCCCACGTAGATCCATGAGTTGTGAGCTTAAGTCTAACGTTTGGCTCAAGGAGGGCTGCCAGAAACCCTCTTTTGAGCTGGAACAACGCCGAAATGCTTATAATATAAGTGTACCTTGAACATGAATTTATTCCGGAGAGTTTTTAGGCTATATAAGGGCCTTAGAACAGCCCCTCTCACAGCCATACGAATTTGGAATAAAACCCTAAGGAGAGAGAGAGAAAAAAAGGAGAGAAAGCTTGAGGTTTGTGGGAGTATCTTCCCTTACTACTTTCGATCACCACACGGGCTGCACCACCTGTTTCTAGACACTTTCCTGGTGATACCGACTCCGTTTTAAGGTGAGAAACCCTAACCCTAGATCTGTTTGGGTGAGTGGAGGTTATATGATATGAAATAGCTAACCGGTTTCACTCTCTAGGCAATAAAACTGCCGAATACGGAAGCCCTTCGAACCTTGGTGATTTATTGTGATTCCAAGGTGCAAGGTGAGGATTTTAGGTATATAGGTTACGGTTTTCAACGCTTTCAATGTCAGATAATGATAGATTCATGATCTGCATGTAATTGCACATGTACAAAGTGCTTTATGTTTCCTGTTTCGATTAAAGATGCAAAATATGGAATTTTACATACTCTAGGTATACGTAGAAATACCGTATACGTACACATTTTGGAAATGTGTTTGCCATGATTAATTGTTGTATGATTATATAGTATATGGATAAAATACCTGATTGGCGAAAGGAATCGTCGTAATACATGTTTACTTGTATACACTATGTATGTTGAAATTGCGTATTCTAGAAAATACCGCATACGTATAAATTTTGGAGATGTAATTGTCATGATTATTTGTTATATGAATATGATATATACATATAAAATACTAGTTTGGTAAAGGGACAGCCCTAATACACATTCCGCTAACATACGTCATGTATGTTGAAATAGTGCACTCTAAGTGTTTGTGAAATTGCTTGTGGGTGTAAGTGCTTAAGTGATTGCACCTTAGGTAGGTGCTGAGATGGAGTTCTCAACTACCTTAGAGTCACATATGATACCCTCCATGTGGTTGTTTACTCTAACCACTCACCTATGAAACATATGTATTTATATCCCCATTTGTATTGCGCTCCATAACATGCTTTTTAATATGCTTTGTAACTTGTTCATAACATGCGTTATAATATGCTTTATAACATGATTGCTAGTGTGCTTGGATTACTTTGTTTATCATGCTTTACTTCACATGCTATGGTTGCGAATTGATTGGGCTTGGGACTATGTCCATAGTCCAGACATCCGGTACTAGACTTAGAATTGTGGTTGAGATTCATCTCGCCACACATGATGTGTTTGGCGAACCCGTGTCGTACTTTGGTTGGCGATAGTGGTTGGCCACACGAAGTGCTTCTGCGTTTCATATCGCTCAACTTGTGTGCTCGAACTAGCCGAGCACGTCAAGTAACCCGTGTGTCTTATGTATGTTCACCATGTTTGGTCGCTAATGCTTGAAACTAGGGTACCAAACTTACCAGTGAGAATCCCGTTAACCATGTACCTCGATCTGCTAAGACTCATGAGCTGGGCATGGTGGTATGGGACACCGTTGTCGAGCTGTCGGCCTACGCTGGGGCCATGTGCCTCCCCGTAGTGACCAGTGAGCAACCAAACTCGTGAGCCGATTATGGTAGTATGGGACACTATATTCACGTTGTCTGCCTACATTGATAAGGTGATGGGGGAGCGGTGTAATCTTTGTGCGTAACAGCCCTGACAGCCCTTTGTAGTGACCGCGAGCATACTCTAAAATCGCAGTGCGCCTTAGGGTTCGCCGCGGTGTATAGAGTATGAACTAGGCGTGTTTCTGTATTGTGATGAATCGTTTAAGGGGTGATGGGGGAGCGGTGTAACCTTTGTGCGTAACAGCCCTGGCAGCCTCTGCAGTGACCTAGAAAATACATCATCGTCTGATATTAACTAGGACCGACGACCCTAGAATGGATCATGTTTGGGAATGATACAAGGGAGGTACCTTAGTTTCCCAATCCTGCTGTTTGAAATGGAATAATTAAAAACTCGGTAATCATGCTCATCATGCATTGCATGTGCCTGGAAGATGTGGAGCACTGAGGGATGAAAGCATGCCGAGAGCGTGAGATGGTGTCGCATGAGGGAGTATATCGGTGAGGGCATCCATCATCCTTGCATCCATACTTGCATTAATAAGAGTAGCTAGGAGTGTTTGATTTTACTGCTTTATCATTACTGCTTGACTGTGTTGATAACATGTTAACCTATGCTCTACTGTTCCACTAAGTTAGCTACTCACTCCCACATTACGGGACGGTGTTGCGCACACCAACCAGACTCTATCACAGGTTTAGACGCGCCGACAACACAGGAGGCGGAGCCCGATTATGACGAGGATCAGGAGGAGTTCTCATATATGCAATACTACGGCAGCTTCGACTAGGCTGCCGCACTGACGGAATTTGCAGGGATCACTTCTTAGACTATTTTTAACGTTTTGTTCGCAAACAAACATATGTATATGGTAACTCAGATAGATTCATACTCTGGAGAACAAAAGTGATTTTTGTACCTTTACATACATGTATATGTAGTTCAGTCTTCCGCTTGCCCTTATACAAATGATTTGGAGTATGAATTACTATTTTTGGTATAATCTCACTCATGTTTATTGTTCTAACACAGACAACATTTAATTAGCATTATTGATGTTGCATAAGTGATGCGTTGGAACTCGGGAGTTGAGTTATACTCGACCCCCGATTTTCAAGGCGTTACACATACTCATCATCTGTATGTTTGTTATGAGATTGCTTGACCATTGCATATGTCATTGGTCATGTTGTTATCAGACTCCCTGATAGGCGGAGATTGTCTCACATGAGTACATGGTATGCGCAGGATTGATGCATGACTAGATTGTATGACTCATGCATTTTGCATTGTGTGTTGAGATTACTGTACGCCCTAGTGACATCAGGGTCGTAGCCTCCACGGGTATTTCGTGGATGGCGAGATGGGATACCGGAAATCCGTTCTACATGGGGTGCTATAGATATCCCTAGGTGAAAGTCCCTAAACCCTCTTGGTTCCAGAAGTTGCTCCAACGTCTAGACCAAGTGGATGCATGAGCGCATGAGGGCCGTATACCATTAGGCCGCGTCTCCTACTGTGTCGTGGTCGGTTGGAAGGGGGTACGACCTTACCCGCCCAAGAGGAGGGGGCAATGCTAGGCTGAGTCTGACCAGCTCGAAGAATGGGTCCACTATCGATGAGTCGGGCTCGATATTGGCAGGCAGATAATGAGGTCTCTTCCACTCACCTTGTTGCAAGCGATAGGGCGGCAATCTGGTTTGTAGTGTAATAGACCCCGGTGATTTCCCAGAGATGAACCGTACTGATATGTGGACTTATTGAGTAGGAGTGACATACTCATGCATTCATTTCATTCACTATCCACTCGGGCTGGTGGTGCGCAACTAATTGTTGTGTACTTTTGCATTGCCAGGATTTCCGTTGGGTGCGCGACTAACCTGAGATCAGGAGTTTACCACATTGAGTCTGATTTTCCAAATTTAGGTATAGGACTAGTTTGGATAGAAGTCCCTTGTGCTGGACCCCATAGCCTGCGATACTACGTACTATCATCCCGACTTCACTTCAGCATGGTCATCTCATTCGCACAGTATATTACATTGCATCCGTAGTACTTAACACTTTGGGTTGCCATGTTTCCGTATTGATATAACTGTTAGCATTCATGCCTTGCATCGCATAGCCTTTGTACGGCTGAAGGTACTCATAGACTTATCAGTATATTTCCGCTTATTTCAATATTGTACGATTTATGACATTGCATCCTCGGCATCTAATATTTGGCTTTCTTTGACTCCTCATTTGTCTAGCTGACTTGCATTGCATACCTTGATATTGTATGACTCACGGACTGTTAGTATTTCTGCTTACTTTAATTACTCTGATTACTCTGATTTTGCTTACTTGACACTTACCTTGTGCACACACTTTCACCACCCACGAAGCTTTCTATAAGCTTATGCACGATAGATGCGTGCAGGTGGCATTAGGTTGCAGCAGCATTGAGCTTGGAGCGTGCAGTGGTGTAACACCCTGAAATTCGGGGGTCGAGTATGAACTCCACTCCCGAGTTCCAACGCATCACTTATGCAACATACACAATGATGGTTAAATATTGTCTGAGTTAGAGCAATAAACATGAATGAGATTATACCAAAACAGTAATTCATACTCCAGTTCAATTCTATAAAGGCAAGCGGAAGACTGAAATTATATATTTAAGGTGTGTAAAGAAACAAAATTATGAACACCAGAGTATAAGCACTAACTGAGTAACAATATACATGTACGGTTTCTACGTCAAAAATCAAATAAACTCATAGATAAGCCCTGGAATCCCCGCGATGCAGTCGGCCTAAGCAAGCCGTCAGAGTACTGCATAAAGGAGAACTCATCCTGGTCCACGTCGTAGTCGGGCTCCGGCTCCTGAACCGATGCGCCGCCTATACCTGCGACAGAGTCTGGTGGATGTTGCAAACAACCGTCCCCGTAACGTGGGAGTGAGTAGCTAACTCAGTGGAACAATAAGCATAGGTTAACATGTTATCAATTCAATCAAGCAGTAATGATAAAGCAGTACAAATCAAACAATTCTAACTACTCTTATTAAGTGCGAGAATGAAATGACATGATGCTGTATGCCCTTGCCAAACCACCCTCATGCGACATCATCTTACGTTCGCGAATGCTTAGCCCCTCAGTGCACCACATCTACTAAGCACATGCGGTGCGATGATGATCATGATTACCGAGTTATTATTAGTCCATTTCAAACAGCAGTATTGGGAAACTAAGGTACCTCCCTTGTATCATCCCAAGCATGATCCATTCTAGGGTCGTCAATCCTAGTTAATCTCATACGATATTATGGTTCGAGAAGTATAGCGAAGGCATCGCAAAGGGCTCGTCACCCGTCAGCGCGGATACAGATCTCACCGTATGCGGCTCAATTTTGCTGGTCGTCAGCTCGAATACAGGTCTCACCGTACTAGGCTCAATCACTAGCCGTCAGCTCGAGTACAGGTCTCACCGTACTCGGCTCAACTCATACTCTAGTTGCTGTGAAAGACTCGTCGCCAATCACAGACCCTTGGAGTATACTCGAAGATACTACAGAGGACTTGTCGCCCGTCAGCACGAGCACAAGTCTCACCGTACTCGGCTCTCGCCGTAAGTATCGATAGCTCGAATACAGTGTCTCATACCACCGTATTCGGCTCACGAGGTTGGGTTGCTCAATGGCCACTATGGGGAGGCACTTGGCCCCAGCATACGCCGACAGCTCGGCCACGGTATCCCATACCACCATGTCCGGCTCATGAGTCTTAGCGGATCGAGGTACCATGGTTAACGGGATCGCCACTGGTAAGTTTGGTACCCTAGGTTCAAGCAGTAGCGACTAAACATGGTGAACACACATTCACATATCGGTTTACTTGACGAGCCTGACTAGCTCGAGCGCACCACAAGTTGGGCGATATGAAGCGCAAAAGCACTCCGTGTGGCCAACCACTATCGCCAACCGAAGTACGACCCGGGTTCGTCAGACACATCCCTTGTGGCGACATGAATCTCAGCCACAATCTCAAGTCTAGCACCGAATGTCTGGACTATAGACATAGTCTCAAACTCAATCAATTCTCATCAATAGCATGTGGAGTAAATCATGATAAATAAAGTACTACAAGCATGTGAACAGGCATATCATAAGGCATGTTATAAAGCATGAAGTAAAGCATGTTGTAAAGCATGTTGTAGGGTACTATACAAATAGGGATACAATTACATACACATCACAAGTGAGTGGTTAGAGTAAACCACCACATGGAGGGTATCCTACATGTCTCTAAGGTAGTCGGGAATTCCATATCAGAACCTATCTAAGGCACTAACACTTAAGCATTTACACTCACAAGCATTTACACAAACACTTAAGAGTACACTATTCCAACATACTTGACGTATGTTAGCAAAATACGTATTGGGGCTATCCTTTCGCCAAGCGGTTATTTTATCTGTGTATACCATAATCATACAGCAAATAATCATGACAATTACATTTCCAAAATTTACACATATTCGGTATTTCTAGAATACACAATTTCAACATACGTAGTATTTACAAGCGAACATATATTATGGCGATTCCTTTCGCCAAACTAGTATTTTACCATATATTGTATAATCATACATTAAATAAACATGTCAAACACTTTTCCAAAAAAAATTCGTATACGGTATTTCTACGTATACCTAGAGTATGTGAAATTTCATATTCTACAACGTTAATCGAAACAGGAAACGGAAAGCCATTATACATGTGCAATTTCATACAGATCATGAATCTATCATTATCTGACATGAAAGCGCTGAAAAATCATAACCTGTACACTAAAGTCCTCACCTTTGTCCTTGGAATCTCAAGAATCAGCAAGGGTTGATGAGCTTCCGTATTCGGGCGTTTTCTAAGTAAAGAGTGAAATCGGTAGCCTTTTCACAACCTATAGCCTATATACTTCAAATCAGACCTAGGGTTAGGGTTTCTAACCTTCAAACGGAGTGGTACCGCCGGAGGGGAAAGCGCCTGGAAGGAGGCGGGTAGGCCATGCGATAATTGAAAGCAGCAGGAGGAAGTTCTCCCACAAATCCCAAGCTTTTCTCTCTCTTTTCTCTCTCTCTCTCTAGGGTTTTATCCCAAATTCGTATGGCTGTGAGAGGGGGCTGTTCTAAGCTCCCTTTATAGCCTAAAACCTCCCCAAAATAGACTCAGGTTCAAGGGTTACTACTAATATAGGTATTTCGTCACTTTCCAGCTCAAAAGAGAGGTTCTGGGTGGCCCTCCTTGAGCCAAACGTCAGACTTTAAGCTCACCACCACATGGATCTATGTGGGATTACGTTTTCGACTCGATCGGATTCCCAGATCGCACGTGGCGGACCACTTTCAGTTCAACGGTCAGTGGGCCACGATCCGAAATTCCAAGAGTACATCTAAATGTTTCCTGAAATTTTTCTTAATCCGAGGGGTGTAATTTGGTCTGATTCTGACGGTCTGGTTGCTTAATACTGATGCACAAGTGAATGGTGCCAGATCACTATTCCAGATATTTATTTTGTAAAGGGAATAGTGTTTTTCACACTCCCTCGCTCCGGATCCAAACGAATGGCCGTGGGACATCGGCTGGACCTGATTTTTGAGATGATTGTCAAGCCCAGTGAGGCGGTCCTAGTTCCTTAACTTCGTGTTAATCGGACTTCTGATGTGCGACTTGACCTAATACGAAGTTTCATTTCATTCCCAAGAGCAGCTGGGTAATGAGTTTGGTTATAAACTTTAGGGTAACCTAGAGTCACTGATTTTGCAAGTTTTGGTTCTTGCAGATCGTATTTAAAGCGATCCCAACGGATTCCATGGCTAATCGAGTTTTGCACTTAATTAACTTTGTTAAATTTCTAAAGGATTTAATCCTAATTGATTTCTGGTCGAGATGGTACTCGAGTCAAAGTACAGAAATTTACGGGTCGTTACAAGTGGACTTCTCGAGTTTTGATTTTTGTCATATGTATTTCCCTTTCAGTACTGTATTTAACAATTTATATTAGTGGATGTATGATGATGATGTTGCCTTTATGATTTGGGTATACTTGTGGTTATGCTTATTATGAGTTAAATGTGAAAAAAAAATTCTCCTTATAGGATCCCAGGATCGGAATCTGGCGCATAAACACTGGAAACTGAGAATGGGGTACTACGGAGGCTGTCGGCACCGGATTCGGCGATCGGGGGTTCTTGTGATTCCGATCTCCGGGTTTAGGGCGTGACATAAGTTATGGGTGAAGTTAGAAGATGTTTATGCAAAAAAAATCCTCTGAAAATCGCCTACACTTGAAGCGGCAGTGGTATAACTTTAAAATGGCAGAGGGTGGAGATCTGGAGGCTCACATCAGCAACTTTAATAAATTGGTTTGTAAATTGCTGGATATGGAGGAAGTGATGAAAGATGAAGAACAAGAATATATGTTGCTGATTTCTCTTCCAGCGCTTTATGAGTCATTCAAGGACACAATGTGCCCCACGAATAAAACCCGTAGTGTCGACACCGTTATCTCAGCCCTTCAAGGAAAGGCTATGAGAAAGCTTAACGTCGACATGGGGATATCTTCTAATGCACTGCTTACAAGATGTAGGAATTCTGAACAAGGTACAAGTTCTTCAGGTTCTAGGTCCAAATCCAAGGGCAATGGCAAAGGAAAGGTAAAGTACTGGAATTGTGGGATGGAAGGACATGTGAAGAAGGATTGTACAAATCCTAAATCTAAGAGAGAAGATTCTGAGGCTTCATATAGGGAGGCCAATGATGCCACGTGAGATGGATCGGGTGGATGTGATGGTGAGCTTTTGTCTGTGTCTACGATCAGATGGTCATATAATGAACATAAGGACGAGTGGATGCTAGACACGGGGGCATCTTTTCACATGTCTCCTCATCGGAGTTGGTTCACCAGTTACAGGAAGTGTGATGGTGGACAGGTGTTTATGGGCAATGGCTTTGCCTGTAATGTTGTGGCTATTAGACGGTGCACATTAAGATGTTTGATGGGTGGAGCATACCTTGACTGATGTGAGGCGCGTTCCTAATTTGAAGAAGAATCTGATTTCTCTTGGTGTACTTGAGGCAATGGGATGCAAGTTCATAGGTATTGATGGTGCTCTTAAGGTATCTAAGGGGGCACAACTAAGCATGAAAGTGCAACGGCTCATAACATGTACAAGTTGATCAGGAGCACTTCAAAAGGTGGAGCTGTAGTGGATGTAGCGGACTCCACATCTGCACGTGTGCGCCATGTTGGACATGGCCACATGAGCGGGCAGGGCAGGAAGACTGAGATGCGCAGACAGGGATAGAGAGCAGGTGGAGCAGCCACCTATGAGAAGAATCACACAGCATAATCACAGGATATCGGTGAGGTACATGGACGACTCCAATATTGCAGGGGATTCGTCTTCTGTTCTGACAGCTCTAGATAAGTCAGGTGCTAAGAAGTGGAAGGTGACTATGGGCGATGTGATGGACTCATTGTACCAGATTAATACATGAGAGCTGCTGGAGATTCCAGTAGGCCAGGAGGTTGGATGCAGGTGGATCTTCAGGAGGATACAGCATAGATACAAAGCAATATTGGTAGCGAAGGGTTATGCTCAGAGAGAAAGGATCGGCTTCTCAGAGATATTCGCACCGACAGTATAGCGGGTGTCTATTAGATTCATGATTGGCGCTGGTTGGTCAATGTGATCATGAGTTGGAAGGATGGATGTGGAGTCTGCACTTCTGCATGGGAAATTGGAAGAGCAGATCTACATGAAGCAAACAGAGAGGTTCGAAGTTTAAAGGGGCTGAGAAAAAAGTTTGCAGGAGGTCGTGGTACGACCTGTTGCCTAGGCAGTGGTTTGATTCCTTAATAGTGAGTTAGGAATTGTATGCTGATGACATGTAGATCACCAATTATGACATATCTGAAATCAATGTACTGAAGACTCGGTTAAGTGAGAAATTCAGGATGAAGGATCAGGGGCTGCAAAGATGATTCTCGACATTGAGACTAAAAGAGGAGTAGGCTTTGGTTATCTCAGGCAGAATACCTTGGGTAGGTATTGATCAAGGATGTGATGGACCAGGCAAAACCGGAGAGCGTTCCCTATGTGTCTCTCCTCAAGTTTTTCTCAGGACATGTCCTAAAACAGACGAGAAAAGCAGGATATATCTCATGAGCCTTACTCGAATGCGGTTGACAGTGCATGCCATGGTCTGTGGTAGATCGGTTATTTCACAGGCTATCAGTATTGTGAGAAAATACCCCAGCAAGCAATATTAGGTAGCGGTGAGATGGTAAGAAGACTACATCTTTCCTTTTGAGAAGACAGGAGTAAAGGTGGTTGGGCACGTGGATTCTGATACAGCAAACATGCTCACCTAGATTGTTCCTGCAGAGAAGTTCAAGTTCTGTGCAACTTCTCTGGGCTTGGCAATGGCAGAAAAGAAGGACAGGGTGTGTACGAGAAGCTATGATGAGATGCAGAGGTAAGAGAAGAGGTCAAGAAGCTACACGGTTGAAGATTGAAGATATGGTGGAGATTGTTGTAAATCAGATGTCTTAAATATTGCCATTATCGTGCTACTTGACCAATCGAGGGACTGGCTCAACCGGTCGAGGGGGCTGCTCGACCGGTCGAGGACAGCTCGACTTGAAGTCTAGCGTGTTATCCTTTTAGGTGTCCGTGGTGCTCGACCGGTCGAGGGTACCCTTCGACCAGTCAAAGCCCTGGTTCTACTAGTCGAGGGTTACGCAGATAGTGCGCGGATTCTGCGCGGACTGCATAAATTTGAGGCGGTTTCGTAGAGGTGCGGAAGAGGAGTTTCCTAAACTATAAATAGGGGTCCCTAGGGCTATTTCTAAAGTATTCCAAGGCTTTCTAAAGAGGTTCCAAGGGTTCCTAAAAGTGTTTTAGGGTTTCTAAAGGGTGTAGCAGGGGTGAGATTCAAGGTTCTTCGAATCGGGTAAGTCCTCTCTCTTTGTAATTTATGCTTTCATAGTGGAATTCTGTCGTTTTGTGCCGTGGTTTTTTCCCACAAGGGTTTTCCACGTTAAATTTACGTGTTCTCTTGTGTGTGCGTGGTGCCATTGGATTGTTATCCTAAATCCATATCTGTGTGATTCCGCAGCACAAATCCCCAACACACATGGGGAGGAGGGGGGAGGATTAGGTGTGGCACTGACTGTGGGGCCTACCTTGATGTATGTGTGTAGTATATCCACACCATCCATACGTTTTGCCAGCTTATCGTAGGGATATGAGCCAAAACTGAAGCAAATACAAATCTTAAGTGGACCACATTACAGGAAACAGTGGTGATGAACACCCACCATTAAAAATTTCTTAAGGCCCACCGTAATGTTTATCTGTTATTAATAATGTCCCACAGATCTAAGAGGGTATTTTATATATATATATATATATATATATATATATATATATATATATATATATATATATATGATCCAAAACTTTTGTGGCTCATAAGAAGTTTATAATGATCAATCTCCATTGTTTATGTAGTGTGGTCCACCTAAGACTTGGATTACTTTATATTTGGTTTCATGCCCAGAAATGATCAGAAAAAATGGATGGACAGCATGGATTTACTATACATACATCAAGGTTGGCTTTAAGGTCACACCTAATCTACTGACGTGTGAGGCACCGCCCACACCCTCTAAGGATAAGGGCACCACATGTAGAGTTGTACATGAACCGAGTTAGCTTGGTTAACTCGCTCAACTCGACTCTTAAAAGCTTGATTTGACTCGGTTTAAAATTGGGTTTGAGCAAAGTCAAGCTTATTTTTTAAGCTTAAAAATTTTTCGAGTCAAGTTCGAGCTAGCCTGAGCTTAACTCGACTCGACTCGGATCGGTCCATAACTCAAACTCGGCTTGAATCGGTTTGACTCGGTTCGGCTCAAATCAGTTGATATAAATACCAACTAAAAAAAGCATACCTCACTTAGTCAATCAGCTGCCCGAATGAGCCCAAAACCCTTTACTCTCTCTCTCTCTCTCTCTCTCTCTCTCTCTCTCTCTCTCTCTCTCTCTCTCTCTCTCTCTCTCTGCCTGAGCGGCCAAGCCACTCATCTGGCCCTCCCATCCATCACTTTCCTCTTTGCTCGCCTTTGCCCTGCCCATCCGTTGCTTCCGTATCTGCTCATCCGTTGCCCTTGCCCGATTTGTCCGTCGATGTCGTGCTCTCCTTGCCTCTACCATGCCCATTCGTCACTGCCTGTCCATCCGTCCGATAAACAATCGAACCCTATTTAACCCTTTCGTTCTCGTGAGTTTTGGTGTTCAGCCAAACCAGCCTAGACGTTAAACTCCATGGCTGGTTGTCCGATTAATATATATATATATATATATATATATATATATATATATATATATATATATAGATATATATAATAATATAAAAAACAAAATATTAATATTATTATTACATCTATTAAAAAATCAAACTCGGCTGACCAACGCTGCCCCACTGTTCGTGATTGCTCGATCGTCGGTCGGTGCATTGTTAATATATATTATATATTTATATTATTATTATTATTATTATTATTATTATTATTATTAGTATAATTTTAAAAATATATTATATATTAATTAACTAAAAACCCTAAACCATATTAATATTATATATATATATATATATATATATATATCTATTATATATATATATATATATATATATATATATATATATATATATATATATATATAACCTTAAAACCTCTATATAGATGGATGGATGTAAGGCATGGGGGGAGGGGTGGATTGATGGATCATTGATGTAAGGGATGGTTGGATGGATGGATGGATGATGTATATTTTATAATATAAATTATATATTGAAATGGCGGTAAAGATCGCACTAGTTGAAGAAGGAATATGCCAATATGTCCTAGAGGGGGGTGAATAGGACTTTTTAAAGCTTTTATGTTTTATTTAAAAATCCTACTTCACTAATCTTGTGATGATGCAAATATCAGGATTACTCAAATGTAACTCTACTAGCTTCCAAGCCTGGTAGAGGAACCAATCACAAACTATCGTAGAAGTAAGGAGTATGCAAGCTAGCTTATGATGGATATTACTGTGTAGGTGTGTGTGGTGTGATCAAATATTCAAATGAGGAAGTATTAAAGCAAATCACACAAACATAAAAATAACAATCTCAAACACATTCATTTTATAGTGGCTATAAGTCTACTCCACTCCCGGTAACCGTACTCAACCCTTGAGTGTACTGGATTTCACTAAGGAAGTCTCACAGCGGTTCACCTCAAACCTAAGGTTTTAAATCAGGTTCACCTTCAACCTTTACAACCTACACTAAGGCTGACGGTTTATGCTCTCACGAGCAAGGGTCAACACAACGCACCCGCTTTTAGGCACACTGACTAAGGATCTTCCACAAGACCCTACTGGAGGTTTCACACGGTTGACCTCAAACCCAAGATTTTACACGGTTCACCTCAAACCCAGAGTTTTACTGGTTCACTCTTAACCAGATGTTTATGCTTTCCACAGAGCAAGGGTCCACACAACGCACCCACCACGTACACTCCCGCTGGAGGCCTCCTTGAGGACTTCAAAGGGTGAGAACCACTTAAGACCCAGTCCTAAAAAGGAATGATCACAAGTGTCCTCTTGGACTCTGGATACTTACAAATAAGCTGATGAGTCCCGTTTAGCACAATGCCGAAGATCTTCTCCTCCTTTTTGACGAAGAGTCTTCTGCTCCCTTGATCCGCAACACAAGATAATATACCAATACTTGGCTTCGGGTTGGGTCAAAATCAAGATGGAATCCTACTCTCAAAATATTTTCCTATTAGAAAGATAGAGCGATTCCAATCTTATACATTCAAGGCATCTCAGCTTAATGATTTGCCATTAAGGTTATAGCTGGATGATCCTTAAATGCAGAAGTTCATTCCCCAATCCACTCTATTGAATGTCAATGATGAGGGTGGATTGGAGGATGAACTCCCTTGAGAGAAATGGCTTTGGATATAAGATATAAGTTGAAACACACAAAAGCTCTCTCTTCTTTCTCTCACAGCAACAAAAGACAAGTCCTAGGTAAAAAGTTCCAACGGATATAAAACGGTCACATTTATGATAGAGTTCAGTATCATCGAGCACGTTCGATATCATCGAGTGTATACTCTCGATAGTATCGATGGTCTGCTCGATGACTCGGACTTCATGTCATACGCTTTTGAAACTCTTTGCCAATTGGTCGATGAAGCGAAACTATTGTCGATGTCATCGGATTTCGAACTCCAATTTCATCGTTGACAGGTTCGATCCATCGACATTCGAAAAATGAGAGAGACTTAACTTTGAAATATTTCAGGTTTTCATGAATGATCGGGGAACCATCGAGATCATCGGAATTTGAATGTCGATGATATTGATATCAGAGTCGAGGCATCGATAAATCCAGTGGATTTGTCTTTAAGCTTGCTAGACAGTTTATGACCTTGTTTGATGCAATCGACCTAGTGTCGATATCATCGCTATTTGAATATCGATTCTATCGAAGGGCCCCCCATCATAGTTTAAAAACATCCTGAAATATCTGCTTTAAGATATGCGCGCCCACAATCAATATCACCGATGGTCTTCCTATGTTATCGATATTTGATTTCAGATCATATTGGAAGAGCATCGATATATCGAAGAAATTTGAGATTTTCATTAAAAAACAGGGGTGCTGAAAATTTGTCTGTCAATCTTATCGAGCCACTTTCGATGGACTCGAGATTTGAATATCGATGATATCGATGGGGGAATCGATATATCGATTAATCAGTACAGATGGGTATTTAGTTGCTAGACATTTTTAGTTCTTATATCGATGATATCGATAGGTGTATCGATACATCGATAAATCCGTCCATATGAATATTTAGTTGTTGGACACTTTTGGTCCTCACATCGATAATATCGTTAAGGTATCGAGGACATCGACAGAGCAGGTCGATCATATCGAGGGTGTTTTGATAAAATCGACAAGGCGAGAAAACTTAGAGATTTTCCTATTTTGAAAAAAGTTTTCTCACCTTAAAACTCTATGATTTCTAACTTGTTTTTAAGGGTTTTCTTCTCCTGGTGCTTTGGGTCATGGGATGTGAGGCTTTAGTTTTACCTGTAACGAGCTTGCACACATCCGGTTGAGGCAGACGCTTGAATTGATCTTCCTATCAGGCTTTGTAGACACTCTGACTCAACATTCACGTAACTTGACAAACCAGGGCACTTTCAATATCCTCCTTTGTCAATTACGTGACAAAATCTCAAAACACCTTAGAACACTTCTATACAAACATACCCTAAATTGTGTGTACATGTTTTTACACAAATTTACAATTTTTATCCCATGTACACAACCAGTAGCTGCTCCTCCTTTCTTGTAAACTCCCCCTTGCTTGATGCAGCTACTCCCCCTAACACCTGCAACATCATAGATAGATACACAATTTTCCATTCGAGGTGTTTGCAAATGTTCTCCCCCTTTTTGTTAGTCATTGGCAAAGATATCTCAGGTGATATTGACTGAAGCTTGAAATACTTGAGAGAACCAATCAGGTAGAAGCTCAAAACCGGGGAGCTCAAAACATATGCATTCCAGAACTTGATAAACCGGGGAGCTCAAAACATAATTATGGCAATAAAAATATGAGTTTTATACAACCATATATCAAAAGGAAACAAAAAAAAAAAAAAAATCCAACTTTCCAAAATAAACTGCCTAAGATTAGCAGCAAATTATCAGTTATTTCAACAAAAGACTTATTTTCAGCCCAAAACTAACATGGTTAATGTAAGGAGTTTAGACTTGTGGCTGACGTATAACCATGAATGTCCCAGTGTAGGGATTTACCTATGTGACTCAAGTTCACTGAGATTTAGTGAATGCAGACCCCAATGGATTTTTAAAGGTCACTAAACCTATTTGTATCAAGAGGTTTGGTGAGGATGTCTGCGAGTTGCTTTTCTGTGGAAACATAGTCCAATGTGATAATCTTGTCATCAACAAGTTCTCGGATAAAATGATGACGGATGTTAATGTGTTTAGTCCGAGAATGTTGAACAAGATTTTTTGAAATGTTGATTGCGCTTGTGTTATCACAGAAAAGACTCATCGTGGGTTGTTCAATCCCATAGTCCAACAACATTTGTTTCATCCAAAGGAGTTGTGCACAGCAACATCCAGCGGCAATGTATTCAGCCTCGGCAGTAGATAATGATATCGAATTTTGCTTCTTGCTCTGCTAAAAGACTGGACAGTTTCCAATATAGAAGCATCCTCCGCTTGTAGATTTTCGATCATCTAAATTTCCTGCCCAGTCAGCATCAGAGTATCCAGCGATGATGGTGGAGGTTTCAAATGGATACCATAGTCGATGTAGTATCTGCTATGTATTTAATGATCCTCTTAACAGCCGTTAGGTGAGATTCTTTAGGATCAGCTTGATATCGAGCACATACCCCAACACTAAAAGATATGTCGGGACGACTAGCTATGAGATATAGCAGACTACCTATCATACTCTGATAGAGATGTTGATCTACACTCTTTCCATTTGCATCTTTGGAGAGTTTGAGTGTAGTGCTCATGGGGGTGTGATAAGAGCGACCAAATTCAAGGCCAAATCTTTTTACCAAATCATTCTCATACTTGGTTTGACAGATAAAAATTTCATCATGAAGCTGCTTGACCTGCAATCCTAAGAAGAAGTTTAGTTCACCAACCATACTCATTTCAAATTCTGATCTCATGAGATTGGCAAATTTGTATGCGATATTTTCACATGTTGAACCAAAGACTATATTGTCCACATAAATTTATGCAATAAGCAGTGAATCTTTTGTTCTTTGAGTAAACAGAGTCTTATCAACACTCCCTCTGCAGAATTTATGGTCCAAAAGAAATTTTGTCAGTCGTTCATACCAAGCACGTGGTGCTTGTTTGAGACCATAGAGGGCTTTATTCAAACGATATACGTAATTAGGACACTTGGGATCCAAAAAACCTTTTGGTTGTTCAGCATAGACTTTTCAGCAAGATCTCCATCTCCATTAAGAAAAATACTCTTAACATCCATTTGAAATAGTTTAAACTTTAGTGCACATGCAATGGACAAAAGAATTCTGATAGACTCAAGGCGATCTACAGGAGCAAATTTTTCATTAAAATCAATCCCTTCTATCTGTGAGTACCCTTGAGCTACAAGCCTTGCTTTGTTTCAGATCACATTTCCTGATTCATTAGATTTATTCTTGAAGACCCATTTGGTTCCAATGATATTTGTATCAAGTGGTCTGGGAACCAATTGTCATACCTCATTTCTTTGAAATTATTGAAGTTCTTCTTGCATAGCATTTATCCAATGTTCATCTTGAAGAGCTTCTACAATATTCTTTGGTTCAATTTTTGAGGTAAAACAGAAATGGCTATAGATATTTTCTATCTGTTGTCGAGTTCTTACACCGTCCTTAGGATCTCCAATAATTTATTCGCGAGGGTGATCTTTTATGATGGGGGTGTTAGATGATGGTTGAGGTTCACAGGGTGATGTAGTTTTGTTGTCAGATTTTTCTATTATGCATGAATCTACATCATCTTCTAATTCATTTTCAGGTGTATCTTCTTCATGAGGTTAATCATTGATTACCGCATTGACTGACTCTTGAATAGTGAGGGTTCTTAGATTGTATACTCTATATGCACGACTATTCATAGCATACCCCAGAAAGATTCCATCATCACTTTTAGACTCAAATTTTCTTAGATGATCTCTATCTCTCAAGATATAACATTTGCTTCCAAAGACACACAAATATTTCACACTAGGCACTTTCCCAAACCATAATTCGTATGGAGTTTTGTTCAAACCTGCTCTAAGATATACTCTATTTATGATGTAGCAGGCAGTATTGATAGCTTCTGCCTAAAAACTTTTTGCCATACTTTCCCGTTTAGCATAACAGACCCCATTTCCTGCAATACACAATTTTTCCTTTCAACAACTCCATTTTGCTGAGGTGTTTTTGGGGCAGAGAATTCATGACGAATTCCTTTCTCATTGCGATATCTTTCGAATATTTCATTTTTAAATTCACCACCATGATCACTTCTGATATGATTTATGTTGTACCTTTTTTCATTTTGGAGTCGCTTTGCCAGGATCACAAATTCCTCAAACACATCCGATTTTTCCCGAAGGAATGCGACCCAAGTAAATCTGCTGTAGTCATCGACCACCACCAGGAAGTATCTTTTCTTGTCATGGCTTTCCACCTTCGTTGGTCCAACTAGATCCATATGTAGCAAATCCAAAGGTTCTGTTGTTGCTATGGTGGTTGTCTTTTTGTGTCTGACTTTAATTTATTTTCCTTTTAAATATTCTCCACAGACAACTTTTTCTTCTTTTCTAATCTTGGGAAGTCCCCTAACCAAATTCTTCGAGCTAAGTTTTGCTAAATTTTGGTAGTGAACGTGTCCCAACCTTTGGTGCCACAGTTTGGATTCGTTCTTTACAGCCATATTGCACTTTGCAGATAGTACACTCTCACTTGTACTTTCAATGACATAACAGTTATCACTAGTGCGTAACCCTTTTATGAGAGATTTTCCTACATGATCCACAATTCTACACACATCCTTTGAGAAAGTGACAAGATGTTCTTTGTCATAGATTTGGGGGATACTAAGGAGATTATGTTTTAGACATTCTACGCAGAGGACATGTTTGATCTTTGGGAGACCTGGTACAGCTATTGTTCTTTGTCCAATTATTTTGGCTGAGCTTCCATCTCCAAATGTGACTGATCCTCCATCAAAGTTTGAATACTCACAAAAGTGAGTTTGATCACCAGTCATGTGTCTGGAGCATCCACTATCAAAGTACCATTTCAAATTATTTCCGACTTTCAGGGCAGTGTGAATGACAAGGCAACTGTTCTGTTTTGTCACACCCTCTTGGACACTTTTGAACATGATTCCAACTTTAGTCAAGATCACTCTCTAGGCAGTGAAGCCCTTAAAGAGAGACCCGCTCTGATACCAATTGAAATGGCGGTAAAGACCGCACTAGTTGAAGAAGGAATATGCCAATATGTCATAGAGGGAGGTGAATAGTTTTTATGTTTTATTTAAAAATCCTACTTCACTAATCCTGTGATCATGCAAATATCAGGATTACTCAAATGTAACTCTACTGGCTTTCAAGCCTGGTAGAGGATCCAATCACAAACTATCTTAGAAGTAAGCAGTATGCAAGCTAGCTTATGATGGATATGACTGTGTAGGTGTGTGTGGTGTGATCAAATATTCAGATAAGAAGTATTAAAGTAAATCACACAATCATAAAAATAACAATCTCAAACACAGTCATTTTATAGTGGTTCAACGATAAGTCTACTCCACTCCCGGTAACCGCACTCAACCCTTGAGTGTACCAGATTTTACTAAGGAGGTTTCACAGCAGTTCACCTCAAACCTAAGGTTTTAAATCAGGTTCACCTTCAACCTTTACAACCTACACTGAGGCTGACTGTTTATTCTCTCACAAGGAAGGGTCAATACAATGCACCCACTTTTAGGCACACTGGCCAAGGATCTTCCACAAGACCCTACTGGAGGTTTCACACAGTTGACCTCAAACCCAAGGTTTTACATGGTTCACCTCAAACCCAGAGTTTACTGGTTCACACCTAACCAGATGCTTATGCTCTCCACAGAGCAAGGGTCCACACAACGCACCCACCACGTACACTCCCACTGGAGGCCTCCTTGAGGACTTCAAAGGGTGAGAACCACTTAAGACCCAATCCTAGAAAGGAATGATCATAAGTGTCCTCTTGAACTCTGGATACTTACAAATAAGCTGATGAGTTTCGTTTAGCAAAATGCCAAAGATCTCCTCCTTGTTGACGAAGAGTCTTCTGCTCCCTTGATCCGCAACACAAGATAATATACCAATACTTGACTTCGGGTTGGGTCAAGTTCAAGATGGAATCCTACTCTCAAAATATTTTTCTATTAGAAAGATAAAGCGATTCCAATCTTATGCATTCAAGGCATCCTAGCTTAATGATTTGCCATTAAGGTTGTAGCTGGAGGATCCTTGAATGTGGAAGTTCATTCCCCAATCCACTCTATTGAATGTCAATAATGAGGGTGGATTGGAGGATGAACTCCCTTGAGAGAAAGGGCTTTGGATATAAGATATAAGTTGAAACACACAAAAGCTCTCTCTTCTTTCTCACACAGCAACAAAAGACAAGTCCTCTATATATAGGCAAAAAGTTCCAACGGATATAAAACAGTCACATTTATGAGGGAGTTTGATATCATCAAGCAGATCGATGGTCTGCTCGATGACTCAGACTCAATGTCATACGCTTTTGAAACTCTTTGCCAATTGGTCGATGAATCGAAACTATTGTCGATGTCATTGGATTTCGAACTCCGATTCCATCGATGACAGGTTCGATCCATCGACATTTGAAAAATGAGAGAGACTTAACTTTGAAATATTTCAGGTTTTCATGAATGATCGGGGAACCAACGAGATCATTGAAATTTGAATGTCGACGATATCGAGATCAGAATTGAGGCATTGATAAATCCAGCAGATTTATCTTTAAGCTTGCTGGACAGTTTATGACCTTGTTCGATGTAATCGACCTAGTGTCGATATCATCGATATTTGAATATCGATTCTATGAAGGGCCCCCAATCATAGTTTAAAAACATCTGAAATATCTACTGTAAGATATGCGCGCCCACAATTGATATCATCGATGGACTTCCGATGTTATCGATATTTGATTTCAGATCATATCAGAAGAGCATCGATATTTTGAAGAAATTTGAGATTTTCATTAAAAAACAGGGGCACCGAAAATCTGTCTGTCGATCTTTTCGAGCCACTTTCGATGGACTCGAGATTTGAATATCGATGATATCGATGGGGGAATCGATATATCGATTAATCAGTCCAGATGAGTATTTAGTTGCTGGACATTTTTAGTTCTTATATCGATGATATCGATAAGTGTATCGATATATCAATAAATCCGTCCAGATGAATATTTAGTTGCTGGACACTTTTGGTCCTCACATCGATAATATCGTTAAGGTATCGAGGACATCGACAGAGCAGGTCGATCATATCGAGGGTGTTTCGATAAAATCGACAAGGCAAGAAAAACTTAAAGATTTTCCTATTTTGAAAAAAGTTTTCTCATCTTAAAACCCTATGATTTCTAACTTGTTTTTAAGGGTTTTCTTCACCTAGTGTTTTGGGTCATGGGATGTGAAGCTTTAGTTTTACCTGTAACGAGCTTGCACACATCCGGTTGAGGCAGACGCTTGAGTTGATCTTCCTATCAGGCTCTGTAGACACTCTGACTCAACATTCACGTAACTTGACAAACCAGGGCACTTTCATATATATTGTATAATAAATATATTATAATATATTTATATTATTATATATATTAATGTTAGATTGGTTTCATATATGTTAATGTTAGAATTTAAATTGTTAATGACTTAATGTTATATTGTTGTTATTAACATATTATTAATTATCATTTATCAATTATGTAATTTTAAATGTTAAATTGTTAATATTATATTATTAAATTAATGTTAATGTTAATTTTATTTTTTTTGTTATTTTTATTATTAATTTATTATTGTTCAATCAGTTACATTTTTTTTTATGTTTTATGGTGCAGTATAGGAAAATTAGTTGTCCATTTGAAGATTTATATATTTCCAGACATATATTTAGTGTATTTTTAGTGGCATACAAATTCTTAAAGTGTCCCATTTTTTTATAATTCAATATTGAATAAATAAGAATGTTTTCATTTATTCTAATTTAAATACATATGCCTATTTTGGTTTGTCTCTCATCTTCTCTCTTGGTATATTTTTTTCATTTATTTCGTTTATCAAATATTCACACTTTGTGTGGATAGTTGACGTGGGAATCAAATAAATTATTAATATATTTGGAGAGATAAGGGGAGATGCTGCTGAAATTTTAGAGTGATATTTAAATTAAAAAATGAAAGCATTACAATCTATTCAACATTGAATGAGTGACTGATTTAGACACTTAGAAAATTTTCAAAATTTTAGAGGATATTTAAATAGATACCACTTGTGTTGATAAGTACTTAAAGTTAGTTTCCTATCTTTATATTTATAAATGACTACTCAGAAAGTCACAACTAGCCTCAGTGTCGGTGCGTCGGCTACATCTCCTCATATTGTGGAGGGAGATGATTTTTTAGTTACAACTACAACCAAAGGAAAGAAAAGGTCAACTGTGTGGGATAACTTTGAAGAAGTTCTAGTTAATGATGTGTTGAAGATTAGATGTATGTACTGCAAATCATTATACAGTAAGAATTTTGGGGGTCAATTACTCATTTAAACAGATATATGCTAGTTGTTCAAAGAGACCAAAAACCTCAATTCTAAGCTAACAATTGCATTCATTTAGCAAGTATGAAGGGGACGAGTCTCAAGGTAAACTTTTCACTTATAAGTTTGAAAATATAACATCCCGAATTTTTACGACCAGAGCTTCTACTCATACCCAAGAAAAACTGAGTGTTAATAATGTATAAATTGGATGCTTTAAAAATCGCACCACTTTTTTTCATTTAGATCACATCCAGTTACATTCATGAAGGTAACCATTCATGAGAATACTTATCATTCCATAAAAGAGTTAAATAAGTATGTCAAATACCCTCTCAATGGGAGCTTATTACAATATCAGAGTCCACAACAGAAATATAAATCTAAATCATAAAACTATAATATTATTCTTTCAGTATAATCTTCCATAGGGAGATGATCCTCTAAGACTTCAATCTGTACATCACCTGCATCATCTGTACGATTAGAGAGGGTCAACGCCCTACTCATAGTGATGGTCATCCTTTAAGATTAACAATAATTTAAGAGATTCATAAAAGCAATGTAAATATTCTGATATGTCCCATACTCCACAACTATGAGAGGTATCAATATGCACAAGCAATCTACATGAGATGTATGCCTAGAAAAGTATATGCGGTTCATCACATTTAACGATCGCTATAATGTGAAAACTGATTAGAGTTTTTCAGCTTGCCCCGCATTCCATTCCTTGGAGATTCACCGGCGTGTCCCACGTTTAATATGGATTTATGCGGTTATCCCAAGATGATCACAACACATGACTGGATGAATTACATGACATGATTTGTTCATGGAGTAACTATTTGCGATATTAAATCCTAGAAGTGATGTAACACGCAATGAGAATTACTTACATCGATTTGTACACCACTACCCATGAAACATGGAATTAAGTGTCGCCCCAAGGGCCGCTACTGAAAAAGCATTACATCCACGATATTTATTCGATCGCTAGAAGTAGGATATCTAACATAGTACTTGCACCAAAGAGAGAATTTCATTGAATCATGGAAGTTTTGGAATCCAAGACACATGTCCAAGCCATAAAGGTAAATAGAACAAGGCTAACATAATAAAGGAGATGAATAACAATGGCTAACTCAGCAAAGAGAAGAGTGGCAATGGCCAACTCAATAAAAGGAGAGTAGTAATGGCTAACTCAACAAATAGAAGACTGGCAATGACCAACTCAATAACAAGGAGAGTAGTAGTAAGGGCTAACTCAATAAATTGATAAAGGCAAGGGCAAGGCCTGTATCCATCTCTCCACATAAATCCATAAAGATCACTTGTAATTATCATCATATCATAATTCTCAAAAGGGTAAATAACTGATGTTAGTAAATTAAACAATTGCAGAGAACATCACAGTGTCATGAAAGCTTGTAAATGGCAGGATAACGATATCTTAAATCAAGTAAGCTTAAAGGATAAAAACTCTCACATAAATTCTAAAAGGCCATGAAGGATTACTATCACTTCTTATTAATATTCCTAAAGGATAAATAATTAGTGTTGACAGACAAATACAGAGAAAGTTTAAGTGTCATGAAAACTTGCAAATACCAATATAATATCAACCCTGAATCACACAAGATTAAAGGAGAACACCTTCACCTTAAGTGTTTTATCTCTTCCCTGAACGTGGTTGTGGCGAAGGGTTAGACCTTGAATATATCATTAAGAAGTTGAATGGTTAGGTTTGATTTGAACTACTTTCTTGGATTGGTTTCTAGGTTGAGGCATTGGAAGGGAAAGGAGAAGAGAAGTTTAAGAGGAAGGGTTTGGTTATGGAATACCTGTAGTTCAACTCGCCATCAGCGGGTTGTTTGGCGCGGGTAGCCATCCTCTTCTTCGACCACAGCTTCTCTTACCTTCTCTTCCTCTTTCTCTTTTCTTTGCTCGTTTCCTTCCTATCTTTTTCTCCTTCTTGTTTTTCTCTCTATCTTCTCTTTTCTTTTCCTTCTTTATTTGATGGTCGGACAGCTAGTCTGGACTAGCCAGGCTCTCGTCCAAACCTCCCTCTCTCTTTTCTTTCTTTTCATTCTTTCTTTCTTGTTTCTTCCTTTCTTCTCCCATCGGATGAAGGGTCCCTTTTATAGGTGTGAGGGCTCCAGGTTGGCTGCGAATCCTTTGCACCGACTCAGCTTACGGAGCAAGGACAACTTGAAAAGCTTCCTTACACAACTCCTGTTTATGTAACAAGAAGGAGCTGCATGGTTTTTGGATCTTCCCCCCCTTCTAACAACGTGGGGAGATGCAGAATCCCTTCCTCTTTCTTTTGGATGGTCTGGATGAGGGCTAGGATGTCTAGTGTGGATTTCCTACGCGGAAAACGGTTTGTACATGACTTCTCTCGGTGTTCTTACGTAAGGTTTGCAACAACCGTCCATTTGATAGAACATGTTGTGAAAAAGGGTGAGGTTCTGGTTGGATTCCTCCTCCGAACAAGAAGGACGGTCCAGATCATTCATTTAATTATTGTAGGTGAGTCACGGCTTCTCCGAACGGACTCTGTTTGCGTGTGTAAGGGGGTCCGGTTCCGACCCTTTTCTAGAGTCGGTGGGGTCCACCTTTGTATTCCTTTAAGGGGATGTTCTCCACTCTTATGTTTGTTGTGTTAGTGTCCAATCATGGGCCAAATTTTAGGGATGGATTCAAGATCTGAGTGGGCCACACCACTAATTAACGTAGTGTTACATTTACCTATTTTTGTGAGTTTGTAGGTGTGCATGGATGCACCAGTTCGACATGATTTTGGTCGAATTCATCACCCAAACCCATTGGACGGTTTGAATTAGCCTTAAGGACGATGATGGTGGCCCAGTAACATCGCAGTAAATGATCGTCCGCTGTTAACGCGATAAGGAACGATGATTTCCTTTTCTTCGCAAGATTCGTTGGGTCAAACCATGTTTGACCCGATTCCTTGTTCAGTGCACTATTGGTGCACATGTAAGTGTACACTCGCGGTCGATTGTGGGGCCTATGGTGATGTTTTGGAGAAACTTACTCCATCCATTCATTTTGTCAGCCAACCTTAAGGTCTAAATGGGCCCCTGGTCAAAGATCAGGCAGGTCTGAAACTTAGGTGGGCCAATCTCAGGTGGATATTTGTTTTAACCATTGATCTTACTGATCTAAGGGTTGAAACTTGACATGTACGGTTAATTTATGATAGTTAGCCTTGATATAAATGGATCATGAGAACCATGTGATTTGGAATTCAAGGTATAGGTTAATGGCATTTTCGTAATTATTGTGGATCTAAGAGTTTTGTGAAATCTAATGGTTCTACATGGTTGTGGGCACGTTTCTAAGTAATTCTTATTAAAGAACTTATGTCTAAATCATTATGGATGATGGATCATATGTTGATTTAGTTAAGGGAATGTACATGTATTAAACCACGTGATCAATGGTAGGATGACTTGATTTATAGATGGAGACTGTTCTCAAGGGTTAGATTCACGTCATGGAATAGATGCAAGGTTAGGATTGTTAGATTTCTATCATACACATGTACAATTTATGTTAAGTTTCCTGGTAACACTCGAGAACTTTTAATACTCGGATATTGAAATGTTCGAGGTATTACAGAAAAAGAGAAGCTGAAAGAGTAGTATGCAATACTTGTGATCGTTGATGAGAACCATTTAGAATGATAGAGAGCAAAGTTTTCATGAGATATAATAAATTCTTTAAAACTCAAGTTGAGAATGTCTCTCGCGCGACTGTGAAGAGGGAGTGCATGAAAATATACATAAGTGAAAAAATAAAACTGAACGTAGTTTTGACATCAGTTTCAAAAATAAGTTTAACTTCTGATTTGTGGATGGTGTCTAATAAGAGAAAGTTTGAACAATCTAATTCAAACTATACAAGAGCACAATGACAAGCTCTCTCCACCTTCTAATTTAGGAGATGTGAACGAGTATGTATATGAAGAATTGGATAGTAGCTCGAGCTCAACAAACAAATCTCTTCTCCAGTAGTAAATAACAAAAGTAAAAAAAAAAAAAAAAAATTTTAAAAATGCATCTAATGTTGTTGTAAATTTACAAGTTTGTGATTAGAATATTTTTAATTTTCAATTTGTAAGTTGTTTTTTATTTTCGGTTTTACCTGTTATTGATTAAATGTTATGTATAAGTACAACCCTAACTCAAAAGTTTGACCTCTACTCATTTCAAAAACTTAACTCGAATTCGAAAACTCGAACTCGGCTTGAAAGTTCAAGCTCAAACTCAGCTCGAACTCGGCTTGTTCTGGCCCGAGCTGCTGACCGAGCCGAGTCGAGTTGGCCAAATGGGCTCAATCACTAAGCCGAGCTGAACTTGAGGAGGGGGTGGCAACTGATCAATTTGAGCCGAGCTGAGCCCAGCTCGACTCGGTGTCCACCTCTAACCACATATCCAACACATAAGTGTGATGACATTTGGATCCTCTACTTACCACAAGCAAATTTTAAAATCCAGCTTTTGTGCATCGTGATTAGTCCACATCATTATTGACATTGTCAGCACTACTGCATTAAATACAGCGTGTGATGATGTGGTCCAATTAGATTGCAACAAGCAGGATTTTCCCGCTTGTGGCAAGCAAAGGATCCCGATTTGTTACCTGCATGATCACATAATTTAGAGCATTTTTTTTACAGGATACCGCTTGATTATGTGATTACATATTAATCCGCACTAAATAGATCTAGTGGAAGGATAATCTAATGCTTGACAATTCATGATGTGGATATTCAACGAATCTGATATAAAGATAATATGTAATTTGGATAGTAATCATCGTTTGAAACTTAATCGAATCATATCTCATCCATCTTACGTCGAATTGACTTGAAATTTCACATAAACCATTTGATCATGTTATTACAGGTTAGCTAAATAGATCTAGTGAGATGATAATCTAATGCTTGATAGCAAGTGATGTAGACTGATCAACCAATCTGATGTAAAGATAGTGTGTCATTTGGATGGTTGTCATTGCTTAAAACTTGATCACCATATGTCATCCATTGTAAGTCCAATTGACTTGAAATTTCACATGAATAAGTTATTTGATATGATGAATCTAATGGTCAGAACGGATTTGATGGTTTAGAGAATTTTTTTTCTTTTTGTGTATTTAAAACAAATGATGAAAAATATTTTTATATACTTCGAATTAACACCCTTAAACCTTGGCTGGAATAGACATAACTTTTTAAAATAAAAAGGAAGGGTGCAATCCTTCAAACTTGCGTGAATAGAAGCAATTTTTTAAAAATAAAGCAATGTAGCCCTTTAGATCTACGTGAGTATACCCACAATGAACATGCACATCCACGCTTGCACCTGTGCTAGCCTAACGTGACACACACATACACACATGGAGGAAACATCTTTGGGGGGCAGGTTTGAAATGTTTACAATCCTCTTAGTGGTAGCAACCATGACTGCCGCTAGGTTAGTAATTGTTAATGATGGGATGAAAGGGGAAAAATGATAGTAAGAGAAGGTAGAGAAGGAAAGTGGTTGTTGTAAGAATTCTAAAAGGTGGGCCTTATTGATCAATGGTCTGGATTGTCATAAGGGTTGGATAATGTGATCGGGTGCACCAGTGGACCCCACTAAGTTATGATGCATCCAAAAAATTCATGTAAGGGGTGAGATGCTAGAGTCGTAATACACAAACAGTATCCAAGTGGGACAGAGATTACCTAATTAGTGTGGAGCCTTTAGGGAGATGAATTTTGATGGGTTTCAAAGTACTTATCTACCCTCTATAACTATAAAACAAGGTTGGGTCCCCAATCCAACACATTGACAGAAGTAAGAATCCCATCAAAGCTTCTCTAAAGGTGTAAGGAGAGGAAGACTGCAGCATCAAGCCTACAACTTTTGGCGTTCCAACAAGGTACGCCCTATAGTTCTTGAAATCTCCATATCCGATGCATAGCACGATCCTTGCAATTCCGCATGTAGATTACACTTGTGAGCAATGTTGATGTTGTTACTAGGCTAGTAGGAGAGAGAGAAAAGAAAGATAGGAGAAAGAACGAGAGTGAGATGGAGAGGGAAGGGGTGGTGGTCAGTAATGGTTGTAAGAATCCTATAAGGTGGGCCTTGTTTATTAACAATCTAGATTAACCTAAAGGTTGGATAATGTGATCGGGTAAACCAATGAGCCCCACTACATTGTGATACATCCAGAAACTCGTGTAAGGGGTGGAATGCTATAACCGTGATACGCACACAATATTTTAGAAAGACTAGTATTAACAATTTGTGTGGAGCCTTGGGGAGAGGAGTTTTAATGGGTTTCAAACCCCTCACCCCTCTAACCTATATTAACAGGGTTGGGTCCCCAATCCTACACCATGACAGAAGCATATCCCATCATATCTTCTCTAAAGAGGTGCAAAGGAAAGGAAGATCCTGGCATCTGAATTTGATTATCCAGCATTTGAATTCTACAAGTAATGGCATCACAGATAGGTAAGCTATCCTCCTCCTTTGATCTCCATATCCAATGCACAACAAGGTCCTATTAGCAATTCCACAAATAAGAAATCAACAGTTGGTATCAGAGACACTGTGCATCAGGTGTGGAGAATCATATCCATTTATTGGGATTTTGAATCTCGAATCCAGTTACCAAATAGGAATTTGTTTCGAAATCTCAAATTCCAGAATTAGGGTTTTTCTGATCCCTAATCCCCAAATTCGGTTTTCATAATTAGGGATTTCGATTCCCATATCAGCAATTAGGATTTCCGGTTCCAAAATCATCTATTAGGGATTTGATTCCCAATTTAGTTAGGGTTTTCAATCCATATATTGATCAATTAGGGTGTCAGATCCCTAAATACAGACATTAGGGATAATCGTTTACCATAAACATTGTTGATGCAATGAACCGCACCACCTCCTGTCCTGACATCTAGTCATGGCGGTTGTCTAGATTGATTGATACCAGCAGTAACAATGTATTCATAAGGAATGGGATGATACCTGTTTCTCAGTCATCGGACTCTCCGATCTTGATGTATATGACAACAGCCGTGATTGAATGCAGATCCGCCATTAAGGTGGTGACCAACGACACTTATCGGAGAAGATAATCTCCCCATTGCATCAGCCATTGGTCGCGATGCGAATTCGAGTAGAGAATGCAATCGCCGCTCGTTACGTTGGGCTAGGGCTTCTCGATGCCTAAAAAAATCTTTTATTAATCAGGCAGCAGACCTGATTGTTGTCTATTCGGATCTTACTTATGTACCCATTATCAGGGACTTGCGATCAAGGCCCACTTCACTCCTTTCCCTGATCTCATGGGCCTGACCCTTATTGTGGGCCCATTGATCCTGGCATTGGAGTGTTTGGCATCGATCAACTGGGTCACATTCAGGACCCGACTCATTATAGATCAGATTCTTCTATTTAGCTTAAAATTAGTACTTAATATGGATTATTTATTAGATAATTGATGAAATATGAACCCTTCATCATGTGGACCTCTAGCATTGGATCTAAATTTCATCTTATTTATGGACACCAATACTAGGATCCAACTTTCCAACTAGAACTTTCTATCTCAACTATATATCTTGTGAATATCGAGAGCCATACATGGAATACTAATTTATGATGAAATGATCATACAAAATCTTGATTCAGCAACTCGGTTATGGGCCTATTACCCATCTTTAGGAGTTGATATAGATATTTTGAATGAGGAAAGGTGAAACATAACCGTCTCTTGCTCTTTAAAGTTCCTCATTTTAAAATGATCAATACCAACCGCCTTATGGGCCGTATTAGATTGATTAAGATATAATCCATTGAGGGCAGGATTGTAAACATAATCCCAAGTCAGTATTCGTAAAATTGGATTCAGTTGTGTTAACCACCATTGTGACCTCAATCGGTGAAAATTTTACAAGTACAAACTTGAGATATTGGGGATTTAGAGGATTGCATGTAGTTGCGTTCATGTTTCATGCAGATGGTGACAAAAACACAGACAATCACCATTTGGCAGGGACATGAACGGGTAGAGTAAATGGTGCTCATAATGTAAAGATGAAAGACTCATCCTACCTACAGGTGTTGAGTGTCTCAGATTTACACAATTGGCATCGCTTAGCGTCATGTTCAGGAGAGTCACTTGTATATTACCATTTCCTCCCACAGGAGGAATGATGATGATGTAACCGATTCTCACCAGGGTTGGATGGTTGGGCCCATCTTCATCTTGGATAATTCAGTTGATGCCCCTCTTAGCAACTGAATTGATTAGTTTTGTCTGATATTTTTATTCATAAATTATTTTATGAAATAATGCACTAATGTGAGTATATATCTCTTTTATTTCAGTCCCAATTTCAACTCAAATGCATCATGTTCCTTCCCTAATCACGTCTAATTATATTCATTGGAAGGAATCAATTGAAATTATCCTAGGTTGCCTTCAATTAGACATTACATTGGTAAAACCAGAACCTCCAAGACCATTTGATAATGCCCCTGAATCAGAGATTGATCGTTACGAGGCATGGTAAAGATCTAATGAAATGTGTCTCAAAATCATAAAGTATTCGATTTATGAGTCCATGAGATGTGACATGCCTAATGTAGATAAGGCTAGAATTTTCTTGATCGAAATGAGAAACCGACTCAAGAAACCAGATAAGGCTAAAGTAGGTTTCCTTCTTAACAAATTAACCCTCTCATCCTATGATGGAAAAGAAAACATTCGTGAATACATCATAGAGCATATCCAAGTTATATCCAAGATCCACTCTCTAGGCCCTCTCATCCTATGATGGAAAAGAAAACATTCGTGAATACATCATAGAGCAGATCCAAGTTATATCCAAGATCCACTCTCTAGGCTTAGAAATTACAGATGGCCAATTAGTTCACTTGGTCATGAACAACTTACCTCCTCAATACAGTACGTTCCTAATGAACTATAATACTCTAAAAGGCAAATGGACGTTGGACGAATCAATTTCTCAGTGTGTTCAAGAGGAGGATAGGATTAAGCAGATAGGTAAGGTACAAAATATTAATATGATAACCTTAGGACAAGGACATGGACATGGGCATAAAGGGAAAAGAAAAAGGAACCAAGGTTCCTTCGACAGGAAATCATGAAAACTGACCTGGGAATGGATCGAGCCGTAAGCAGGCTAAAGGTAATAATTGCTTCTTTTGCGAGAAGTCGGGCCATCAAAAGAAAGACTGCATAAAGTATAAGAAATGACTTGTAAAGAGGGGTAATAATTCTATTTTAGTCTGTTTTGAATCTAATCTAACTGATGTGCCGGTGAATTCTTGGTGGATAGATTCAAGAACTACTATTGACATATGTACTTCTATGTAGGACTTACTACAAACCAGGCCACCAACTAATGTAGAGCGCTCAGAATATGTAGGCAATGTTTTTAAAATCGAGGTAGAGGCAATTGGAGTCTATAGGCTTAGGTTAGAATCTAGATATTTATTGAATTTGATAGATACATTTTTTATGCCTTCTATAAGACGTAATTTAGTCTCTATTTCTCGTTTTGATAAATTGGGATATTCATTTCAATTTGAGAATAAAGGATTCAATATTTACTTTAATTCAATTAAAGTTGGCACCGGCTTTATGGTGAACAACATATACTAGTTGGACTTGATTGCCTCACACGTCTATAATGTTAATGGCTTGTATGAAAATAAAACAAGATCTAAACATAGGCTAGACTATGAGAATTCCTCCATATTGTGGCATAGGCGATTGTGTCATATATCTCATGAGAGATTGGACAGGCTTGTGCGAGAAGGGATTCTTCATTCTCTAGACTTCTCCGACTATAAAGTGTGTATTGATTGCATAAAAGAAAAACAGACCAGAATCAGAAAGAAATGTGCAACAAGGAGTGTAGGACTCTTAGATGTGATACATATGGACATTTATGGACCATTCCCTACAGCATCCTGGAGTGGAAATAAATATTTTATTACGTTTATAAATGACTACTCTCGTTTTGGGCATCTCTATCTTATAAGTGAAAAATCAGATGCTCTGGATGCTTTTAAAATCTATAAGGCCGAAGTTGAAAATTAACTTGACAAAAAGATTAAAATCGTCAGATCTGACCGTGGTGGCTAATATTATGGTAGATATGACGAATCAGATCATAATCCACGGCCATTCTGTAGATATCTATAAGATTGTGGCATTGTCGCCCAGTATACTATGCCTAGTACTCTAGATCATAATGGTGTAGCTGAAAGGCGCAATCACACCCTTATGGATATGGTGCGAAGCATAGTTAGCGATTCAACATTGCCAAAATCTCTATGGGGTGAGGCGATCAAAACCGTAGTTCATATCCTTAATAGGGTCCCCGGCAAGGCTGTAAGTAAAACTCCTTTTAAGTTGTGGAATGGGAGAAAGCCAAGTCTCTGACATCTACATGTCTGGGGATGTCCTGCTGAGACAAAAATTTATAATCCGCATGAAAGGAAGCTCGATCCTAAAACCATAAGTTATTTCTTTATTGGATATCCAAAAAGATCAAAGGGCTATCAATTCTACTGTCATTTCCACTCTATTAGAATTGTTGAGACTGGGAATGCCAGATTCATTGAGGACATTAAAAACAGTGGGAGCACGAACATTAGAAACTTTATATTTAAGGAAGAAAGGACCGCGACCCCGGTCATAGTCACTCAAGATCACGTGGAAATAAATGTTGCAGTCACTGTAAAATAGCAGGTTAAACCTCATATACAACCCACTGATGAGGAAAACCAAAATCACACCCAAGAGGCTGAGCCATTAAGAAGATTCGAAAATAGAGAAGGCTTGTAAATCGAGATGATTACATCATATACTTACAAGAACATGAGTTTGACATAGGGGCGGAAAAGGATCCTGAATCATTTACACAAGTAAAATAAAGTGTTGATCCTTCTCATTGGATTGATGCCATGAAGGATGAGTTGAAATCCATGAGGGACAATAAAGTATGGGATCTTGTTTAGTTACCCTCAGGAATAAGGCTGATTGGTTGTAAATGGATATTTAAAATCAAGTGAGACTCAAAGGGTAATGTTGAAAGATATAAAGCTAGACTTGTTGACAAGGGTTTTAACCAGCGTGAGGGCATTGATTTTAAAGAGACTTTCTCACCAGTATATAAGAAAGACTCATTTAGGATCATAATGGCCCTTGTAGCTCATATGGATTTAGAGTTATATCAGATGGATGTAAAGACGTCATTTCTCAATGGGGATCTGAATGAGAATGTATATGTTACAACCTGAAGGTTTTGTAGCCCATGGATCAGAACATTTGTTGTGTAAATTAAAGAAATCTATGTATGGGTTGAAACAGGCATCACGATAGTGGTACCTAAAGTTTCATGAAGTAATTTCCTCATATGGTTTTGTATAAAACACTGCGGATGAATGCATCTACATGAAAATCAGTGGGAGTAAGTTCATTATAATGATTTTGTATGTTGATGACATTATGTTAGCTAGCAGTGACACCACGGTGTTGAGCGACACCAAGAAATTCTTATTTCAAATATTTGAAATGAAGGACCTTTGTGATGCTTCTTATGTCATTGACATTGAGATTCGTAGTGACATATCTCGTGGACTACTCCTCTTGTCATAGAGGGCCTACATTACTAGGATACTCGAAAGATATGGTATGCAAAATTGTGCTCCTAGAATGATTTGGAAAAGAATTGAATGAAAGAACTTCCGTACGCATCAGTAATAGGGAGCATCATGTATGCTCAAGTTTATACACGATCAGATATTATCTTTGTTGTTGGAATGTTGAACATATATTTATCTAATCCAAGACTACAACATTGGATGTTACAAAGAAACTGTTACGGTATCTATAGAGAACAAAGAACTTTGAACTCACATACAACAGATCTGATCATTTGAGTTGATTCGATACTCAGACGCAGATTATACAGGTTGCATTAACACTGAGAAGTGAAATTGTGATAAGATCGTTGTTACCGAAGTATGGATATATGACCAAATGTCCTAGAAGTGGGTGAATAGGACTTTTAAAACTTTTATCATTCTTAACTGAAAATTCTACTAATTTTAACATGAGTTAAGTAGGGTTATCACGAAATCAACTTAGATAGTGAAAATCTAACTACTGCATCATATCAAACATGCATTGCATAATTTAAACATTCAGTCAATCAATACATATAAGCACAAATAAACTTCACAAACATGGCAATATATAGTGGTTCAACTATGTGCATACTCCACTCCCAGCTGACGCACTCTCCCTTGGAGTGTGCTAGATTCACTATCAAATGGTTTTAAATCAGGTTGACCACTAACCTTCACAATCTACACAAGGTTACCTAAGGAGTCTACACAGGACAACCTTAGAAGCCTACACAAGGTAAACAAGTCCTACACAAGGACATATAAGAGCCTACGCAAGGTAACCAATGCCTACACAAGGCAATTACAAGTGCCTACACAAGGCACACTATGCCTACACAAGGCAACAACGTCCTACACAATGACTCAACGTATTCTCCCACCAGAGGCCTATGAAGGTCTTAATATGTTAACCACTGAATACCAGTCCTACACAAGGAAAGATCTTCAGGGTCACTGGACTCTAATGACTTACTTGTAAGTAGGTGAGCCCCGTTGTTAGCACATGCTGAAGATGATCTTCCTTGTTGATGGAGGGTCTTCAGCTTTCTTGATCCGCAACAGTTATAAATGTTTCTTATGCACGTCGTCAGTGTTGGGTCAAGGTATTTATTATATGGAATCTTCTCTGTTAAATGTTGGTCTTTAAGTGATGGAGAGATTCCAGAATATTAACCATTCAAAAATTTTCAGCTTAATAATTTGCCATTAAGAGTGTTGCTAAAAGATCCTTGAATGGTGGAGTTCATTCTTCAATCCAATCTACTGATTTAACAATGATTGCATTTAAGAGGGGATTGAAGGATGAACTCGATCCTATGAGAAAAGGGATTTAACATGGAGGGTAGATCAATTATAACAATAATTCTCTTAAATCTCTCTTTTTCTCTATCTGGAACCTAAGAAGTAACCCTCTTTAAATAAGCAATAAAGTTCAAACGGTAAAAAAAAAAAAAGGGAAGAAATCTGTCTGCGTTCGATGTCATCGAAGTTTGAATTTGATGTTATCGAATGTAATCAATTGATTACATCGAATAAATCGAGAGATATGTCGAATGGTTGTTGGACATGTTTGGGCATAATTTCAATGTCATCGAATCAATGTTCCATGACATCGATAGTTACAAAAAAACCTTGTACATTTTCATTTGTTCTTGCAACTTTATTTTCCATTTTCTAATCTACCAAAGATGTTTTCCAAGATGGTTTTGGGATAGATTAGAGCATTTTTAAGGGGATTATTACCAGGGGATTATTACCTGATGTGTTTTGGTCATGGGATATGAGGTTTTTATTTACCTTTGGAGACCTTTGAACACATCCATTTTGTAGTCTTCATGTGGGGCTCATTGGACTTTATGACTTGTCACGTTATTTGAAAGACTAGGGCACTTACAAGAAGTCTACCTTAGACTACATCTTCATGATGGTTGGAGGAGCCGTGTCTTGGAAAAGCGTGAAACAGTCTACCACAGCCTCATCCACTATGTAAGCTGAATTCATCGCCTATCACGAGGCATCTAATCAGGCAATATGGTTTCAGTGTTTCTTCTCAGGTTTGCCGGTACTGGATCATATCTCGAAACCATTAAGAATATTTTGCGATAATTCAGCCACGATTTCCTTTTCTAGTAATAACAAACATTCATCAAGGTCGAGGCATATCGACATTAAGTATCTTGTTATAAAAGAAAGATTTCAGAATCATTAAGTGTCTGTGGAGTTCATCGACACTAAGTAGATGATTGCAGATCTGCTCACTAAAGGGCTCCCTATCACGCCATTTTAGGAGCATATAACATCCATGAGAGTCATTGATCCCACAGATATTTTCAGTTAGTGGGAGTTTGAACGTGTTTTAATTTTTATAGACATTAAAGAGATCTCATTTAATAAAGTTATTTGATGAATCTGATATAAAGTCAATTTCTACTTCTCTCTAAGTATGCGCAATGTATTTTGAGTAAGTAGAACTACAATCATGTCTCATTGAAGACATTTGAAAGCTTCAGGACCTCTTAAGAATAGACACATATCATCACACTACGCATATAATTCTTATACCACACTTCCTAGTTCCTTATCTATTTCGTTAAGACTGATAGTATTTGTGACCGCGCTTAGCCTCACTTCGCTTAGATTAAATGTTGTGATGACTAACACGATTCGATACTGAGAGTCTTAATGGACCAGATTGTCATAGCAATGCCCGTATTATCCAACAATGTACCAACAATGTAATTGGTTAACCATTGGATGTTTTCTCAAAAATCAAAACAAATTTTCAAAAGTATTTTCTAATGATTAATCATTCACATTGATCAATGCGGCCCAAGTGGGAGAATGTAAGAATCCTATAAGGTGGGCCTTGTTGATTAATGATCTAGATTAACCTAAAGGTTGGATGATGTGATCGGGTAAACCAGTGCGCCCCACTACATTGTGATACATCCAGAAATTTGCGTAAGGGGTGGAATGCTATAACTGTGATACGTACACAGTATTTCAGAAAGACTAGGATTACCAATTCGTGTGGAGCCTTGGGGAGAGGAGTTTTGATGAGTTTCAAATTCCTCGCCCCTTTAACCTATATTAACAGGACTGGGTCCACAATCCTACACAACGACAAAAGCATATCCCATCATATATTCTCTAAAGAGGTGCAAAGGAAACGACGATCCCAGCATTCGAAGTTGATTATCTGGCATTCGAATTCTACAAGTAATGGCGTCACATATAGGTAAGCTATCTTCCTCCTTTGATCTTCACATCCAATGCACAACAAGGTCCTATTAACAATTCCGCAAATAAGAAATCAACAATGGTAACCATCTCCTTTTTTAAAAATAAAATAAAATTATTACTATTTCAAATTTGTCAAATATTGCCTTTTTCCATTCTATCTTTTTTTTTTTTTTTTTCCTTTTCTCATTTTTATAATTAGACGGTCATGACTATTGACACCAAACTTCGTAGAGGTGGCCATGGTTGTCTCAATCTATGCACAACCAATAATAGTCGGTTAGGTTCTAGTTAGAAGTTGAAATTAAATGAGCATTGATGGATGGAAAAAATAAAAGGTATGAAATGAATATAATTTTAGAACAAAAAGATCACCAACTTCAATGCAATTCACACTTACCTCAATGTGTTTCTATTGAACCGCATATCTATCAAACCCATTCCAATAGCACTTTGAAAAGCCCTGATGGGTGTGTTCAAATTAGACTACATCTTAACAATTTTATGGACCTTTATAAAGACGAAGATGAATAGTCATCTAATGATTTCCTAATTACTACATGAACATAAACGAATACTCTTAGAATGGCCGCTAAACACAATCAACAATTTAATTAGATCATTTAGAGGTAAACTAATGGACAATCAAAGTATTCTTTATTCCTTCCTCTTAATTTTCTCTCCAAAGAAATTTTCTTGGATGTATGCTTTTATTAAGGAAATACCTTCCCTTTTAGAAAGAGATTAACCGAGAGGATTGAGAGGAACTTAGATGCCATCGAGGCAAGGGCTTATCCCTATCAAATCTCAACTACCTCCTTGTCACAACCTTCCTTCAACCTGAATTCAAGAACTACTAAAGAAATCAGAAAAAGGAATATATAAATTTAGAGATATTAGGGGAGGAAACCATGTGGATCCCATAAGCTGGTGATTGCTATAAGTAGCCCCAAGGGCCCATATCCAACACTAACACCTTTCCGCTAATATAGCAGGTGATTTGTACAACAAATACTATAGCCCCATCATGAAGATCACCTTTCCTAAAAATCAGGTGACCCACTTGTAGGTTGAGTCAAACCATCATCCGCCTGATTTTGTGCTAGCTAATATCTGTGGTGGGTCCTCCGATTTAGTGGAACTCGTATGGTGATACCATGATAAGTGATCATTTCTCAGTTGCCATGCTGAATCTGCTTTTTATTAACTGGGATTCAGCAGTCGATGTTGTGGGCCCACCATGATGTATTTTTATTTTTATCGAGGCTGTTTATCCATTTTTTTCAATATCATTTTAGTACATGAGCCAAAACTGAAGCAGATTCAAGCCTCAAGTGGACCACACCTCAAGAAACAGTGGTGATTGAATGGTCACCACCGCTAAAAGCTTCCTAGAGCCCACTAGGAAGTTTAATTGCCATCTAACCTGTTGATTAGGTCACAGTCCTGGATGAAGGAAAACCACATATATCAGCTTGATTCGAAACTTTTTTTTGGCCTCCAAGGAGCTTTTAATAGTGGCCATTCAATCACCACTGTTTCTTGTGATATGCTTCACCTGACATTTGGATCTACCAATTGGATCCAGCCAGGTGGGTGCCACCCTAATGGTGGGGCCCACCTAGATGCATGTGCCATATATCCACACCATCCATCTTTTGCCAGTTTATTTGAGGGTAGAGTTGGGGATCGGATTGGGTCCAACTCAATTCGGTCCGAAATCTAAATGGGATGACCTGAACTCGATCCGATCCAGAACCGAGCCCGGGACATCTGTCTCAAACCAATCCGATGCATGGTTGGTATGATCCGAACCGAGTCCAACTCGGTCAGGGAAACCCAGTTGGATTGGGTTGGGTGCGATTCAGATCGGGTTGGGTCTGTGGGTCTAACTATGAGATATGTGTTATATCCAAACCGTCCATCCATTTGGAGAGTTTGTCTTAAGGCTTGAGCCAAAAAATAAGGCATATCTAAAGATCAGTTGGACCACGCTGCAAAAAACATTAGGAGATAGAACGTTTACCATTGAAAACCTTTTGGAGATCACGGAAGTTTCAGATTAATATGATTTTTTTCCCTCTTCATCCATGTATTTTTAACCTTATTAACAGATTAGATAGAAAATAAATGTTATGGTGGGCCCTACGAATTTTTTAACGATGAAAATCATTACCTCGCTGCTATTTTCGATGTGGTCCATTTGAGCTTTAGATATGATTCTTTTTTTTTTTTCAAATGCTCTAAAATGAACATGAAAAATGGATAAATGGTATGGATATAATAAATACATCATTGTGGGGCCCATGTACCTTTGATCTCCTTTGAGCCGTTCATACAACTCAAAGCTCGAGGCGCATCTGCGCTCGTCTTCGCATGACACGTATCTGTGTACATCTGGTGTATTTGAGTATTTCACTTTCACACAAAATCAGGTACTTTCTTATCGGGCGCGGACTACACACTGACAGGTTGAGTAGTGAGTCCTCTGTCAAAGTGACGTCACCAAGTTCTATAGGCCCCACTATGATGTATGTGTTATATCCACACCGTCCATCCATTTTGAGATATCATTTTAAGGCATGAACCAAAGAATGAGGTAGATAAAAATCTGTAGTGGACCTCACCACATAAAACAATGGGGAGAGTGATTCCCACAATTAAAACTATCCTAAGGCCCACTATAATGTTTATTTGAAATTCAACCTGTTCAAAAGTTTAAAAAGACGTTAAAGAAGGGAAAACACAAATATCAGCCTCATCTAAAACTTTCGTGGCATTTAAAAGTTTTTAATGGTGGGCGTCACTGTCCCATTGTTTTTTGTGCTGGGGTCCGCTAGAGCTTTGGATTTAACTCGTTCTTTGGATGTTTCCCTAAAATGATCTCTCCAAGTGGATGGAAGGTGTGGATCCAAAGCACACATCATAGTGGGGCACACGGAACTTAGTGATGTCACTTCGGTAGCGAGTGTCGCTACTCAACCTGTCGGTATCTAATCCGCGCCCGCTCTTATCTATTGAGTACACTCTGTTGGGGCCCACCGTGAATGCATGTGGTTTATCTACGTTGTCCATTTGTTTTTCCAAATCATTTTAGTGGTTGAACCCAAATTGATGCATATCCAAAGTTCAAGTGGACCATACCACGGGAAAAAGTAGAAGTATTGATTTCTACCATTGAAAAATTTATAAGGCCCCAGTGATGTTTATTTGTTATACAACTTATTTTTAAGATAAATATATGTGATAATATTCATAAGAATCACTTCGGATCAGATCAGATCGGTCCGAATTGGATCCATTCAGTTTGGATCGGTCCGGATTGACCACGATCCGAACTCAATTCGATGAACGGTCGGATCTGACCAATTCAACTCGAACCGCACCGATCCAGACCTTCAGATCCGTTCGGATCGGGTCGGTTTGTAGCCAGCTTGAGGGTATTGTCCTGAAAATGAAGTAGATAGATACCATACTATTAGAAACAGTGGTCATTGAGCGCCTACAATTAAAAACTTTTTATGGTCCATCGTAAAGTTTGTTTTCCATCCAAGCTGATGATAAGGTCACACGTACCTGCTTGATGAAGGGAAAACACAAATAACAGCTTGATCCAAAACTTTTGTGGCCTCGGGAAGATTTTAATGGTGGGAGTTCAATCCACCACCTGAGACTTGTTTCTACTTTGTTTTTGGAACCATGCTCTTAAATAAGCTGTAAAATCATATGTGCGGCCTGGATATACAACCCATACATCAAGGTGAGACCCATGTTCAGGGTCGCACACACCTGGGTGGACTGAGGTCGCAGCTAATCCGCGTCCGATAAAATAGGCGGCTTCGTTGGATCCCTGACTGTGGGGGCCACCTTGATATATGTGCCTTACATCCAGGCCGTCCATCCGTTTTGACCGTTCATTTTAGGGCATAATAAGAAAACCGAAACAGATCCAAATCTCAGGTGGATCACACCACAGGAAACAGACCACAAAACTTCTTGTGAGCCACAAAAGTTTTAGATCAATCTGATATTTGTGTGGTCCCTTCATCCCCAGGCCTTTGTGACGTTATCAACAGGTTGAATGGGAAATAAACACTCTGATGGCCCTAAGAGGTTTTTAATGGTAGGCACGAAATCATCACTGTTTCTTGTGACGTGGTCCACCTGAGATTTGGATCTGTTTCATTTTCTAGGTTCATCCTCTAAAATGTACTATCGAATTAGATGGACCGAGTGGACGTAAGGCACATACATCAAGTTGGCCCCCACAGTCAGGGATCCGATCGTGCTCGATAAAACCCGTACATCATTGTAGGGTACACAGCACCGACCAGTACCGACCTCTGTACCGAAGGGATTGTTACTACCGAATCCGAGTCCACTTTTTATTCATTGTTAATTGGAACCGTACACGTGGCCCCAGTCGGCGAATCCGTCTAAACCGACCACGCATGTGACAATATCAGTTAATTGCGTTGAATTGAATGCGCTGGCCTGAATAACCGTAGTCATACTCCGTCTAACAGAGGGAGGGAAACGTGCATGTGATCCACGCCGTCCATAAGGCGAGCTGCTTCACGCACACCTCATAAGCCAAAATCTGAGTCGGTATATAGCTCAAGTAGTCCACACCGTAAGTACGAGTTGAGACGGTGACGTACACCGTTTAGTTGTGACGAAGCCTACCATAATTCATATATATGACATCCAAACCATTCATATGCCTATTCTCAGTAAGACAAAACCACTCTCCAATAATCACTCCATTCTGAAACTCAGGTGGACTACATGTGAATCTAGAGATTTCAAGCATGTTTTACACTCTTTCCTACGGTGAGACCCTTATGAGTATTGGTTCGAACGAGGGCCTAACATGAGGGTGGCCCACATGATGGACGGGGTGGATCTCATCCAAGTCAACTCGTCCATCCACGTCATCGAATATTCGCCCACCGTATGATTAGTTTTGACCAAAAAAAAAAAATAAATTCAAAATGGCCATAACTTGGAGAAAGAGTACCTACGATTGTTGAGCGTTGAAAAAGTTAAAATGGCTTTTTTTTTTTTTTTTTTTTTCGTTTTTGTTTTGTTTTTCCAGAGCAGACCACCACCACCATGACCGTTATTGATCACGCATGGTCGGGAAATATGTTGAAAATACTGAAAAATAAAAAATAAAATAAAATAAATTATTTTTATTTTACCAGGCAGAATCACATCAAAGTGATTTGCCCCCTTATCAATTGTTGATGGGTTATGAGCAAATTACTTTCGGGATAATACAAGCCTATCTAGATCCTGCATACAACAATCATGAATGGTCTACTTAGGAACAATCAACGCAGTTGATCATCCGACAGACTCAAACAGTGGACGTATTTGCAGTGTTATTTGATGGAGATGTTTTTTGAAAAATCTGATGGATGAGGAGAGATTTGTTGGAGTTTATTGGTTTTTAGATCGAAATGGTCCAATTTATATAGGCATCGGGGTAGTAGACTGTTGCTAGGGGCCATCAATAGTTCAGAACGTTTGAAAAACATTTCTGACCGTTGACCATTGATTTGGTACGTTTCTAGTCGTCGGATCGAAAGATCTGACCGTTGGGTCATCAAGACCCGTCCGTTTTCGGACTGTTGTGGCTTTTAAGGCTACTAGCTGTTCTAAAAAATGGCTGACCATTCGGATTAATAATTCGACCATTTTCTGTAGCCTATAAAACCTAGGTTCATATTAGACCACTCGCAACCAAACTTATATCAGACCACTCGCTTCGCAATTGTATTATCTCACGACGGTTTGCGTAAGGGAGTGAGAGAGCAACCACTCTGGTTACACGATGCGCACGTGCGAAGTGCGCTAACTAGCGCCACTATAGTCATACTGCCCTTGCCCTCGCTCATGCTCAAGCGCGCGTGCATGCGTACGCATTGGAACACGCAACCCGAGCGTCTTAATCTCAAAAACTCTAAGTAAGAATACTACACACACCTCCACATATAAACCACAAGTTTTCTTTTCTCATTTCCGATGTGGAACAAAATCACAAACTGCATTTTTTTCATTTGAAATTTTCCAAAATCGTTTTGACAGCAAAACGAAAATTCTGAAAATTTTTAAATATTTTTTATTTTCAAAAAACCAAATTTCAACAATCCCCCAAGTTTTATTGAAATTTCTAGTTATCACAACTTTGAACCAGTTATTCCTAAATGACATAAACGAAAATACTACACACATGATAGCTTCTGCGTTATGTGAGTTCATTTATATTACTCACTTGGTACTTTAAATGACCATGTGTTTATCCTGTTTCATGAACGATTTCGAGATAACTCTAACTCTCATGAGAAGCGGTACCACTTCTACGTTCAAATAGGTGAAATCCTTCCAATGTTTCCGTTACTTAAAACACTTGTCTTATTTGACTAGATTTCATTAAGAGTTCCAAGACTCAACCCCCTTTTTATAATGGCCAACACTTTCCATCTTGGATGAGGTTATTTTTAGATTTAGTGCTGAAACTTTCCACATATCAGTGATTTTTTTATTACCCATTGAACCCAATCTTTAGAGATTTTCTAACTTTGGGTTGAGTTACTGGTGGAACTTTAATTAAAGAGTTTCAACCACATCTCTGTAGATGTTGTCCTTACTACCTGTCTCGTCAGAGGTTTAGTTAAAGAATCAACCAAGTTATTACTTGACTTCACAAATGAGATCACAATTATTCCATCCTGAATCAATTACCTTATATAATCATGTTTTAAACTTATGTGTTTGGACTTCCCATTATAAGTACCGTTGTAGGCTCTCGCTAGAGTGACTTCACTATCACAATAAAGTGAAACAACCGGTATAGGTTTCGTATAGAACGAGATTTCTAATAGAAGATCCCTCAACCACTCAACCTATTTACTTGTTGCAACCAATGATATGAACTCAGATTTCATTATTGAGTGTGTTATACAAGTTTATCTCTTGAATCCCCAAGATATAATTGCACGTACTAAGGCGAATATCCACTCTGTAGTGGACTTGTTGTCCTCTGCACTCGATATCCAACTTGCATCGGTATATCCTTCCAACACTGCTAGGAATTCTAAGTAAAATAGTCCTAGTTCTTTAGTTTCTTTTAAATAACCTAAAACTCTACTTATAGCTTTCCAGTGTTCAATACTTAGATTACTAGTAAACCTACTTAGTTTACTCACAACGTATACTATATCCGGTCTTGTGCATTGCATAACATACATACGACTACCTATAACACTAACATACTCTAGTTGTGCAACTGCTCTTCCACTGTTTTCCTTTAACTTGATACTTGATCAAATGGGATTTTTTACTCTTTGATTTTCAAGTGGTTAAACTTATTTAATATTTTCTTGATATAATGAGACTGACACACTGCATAACTCCTACTATGCTTTTTAGTTTTGATACATAATATAGTATCCACTTGTCCATGATCTTTTTTTTTTAAAACAGAGGAGAGAAATCTTTTTGTTTCAGTTACACCTTCCATTTGGTTGCTGATTAGTAACATATCATCTACATATAAACATATTATTACAATATAATCATTACAAACTTTTGAGTATATACATTTATCAGTAATTTTATTTGTAAAACCATAAGACAAAACTTTAGAATCAAATGTATCATACTACTGTTTCAGTGCTTGTTTTAATCCATACATAGACTTAACAAGTCTACACACTTTCCTTTCATTGCCTGGTAAAACAAACCCTTCTGTCTGCTCCATGTATACCTCCCTATCGAGGTCAACATTCGAGATTGTTGTCTTCACATCCATTTAATAGATATGGAGATGATGTATAGATGCTAAAACGAATAAAATCCTAATCGACATTATTTTAGCCACTGGTGAATATGTGTCAAAATAATCGATTCCTTCTTTCTGTCGAAAACCCTTAGCAACTAATGTTGCCTTAAATGTTTGAATTGTACCATCAGTGTGATATTTCTTCTTAAATACTCACTTACACCCTATCGGTTCAGAACCTAGAGGTAGATCCACCAGTTCTCATGTTTGATTATATATAATCGAATCCATTTAATCATTAATGACATCTTTCCAAAAAATAGAGTCTCTAGAAGTCATAGTTTCACTAAAGGTTTTAGGTTCATCTTTTATAATAAAAACCATAGGTATTTTTTCAATGACCTTCTCGTTGTCACCCTCTACAAGATGAAAAGAAAGACACTGAGAGTCTATTTGATCAGGATCAAGACTCTTCTCTATTCTTGATCTTTGACTTCTACGAGGTTCACTTGGTGTTTCAACATCTTGTTGTGTTTCTTTTATAGTTTTATTAGGAGATTGAATCTCAGTATTCTTTTTCTACATGAATAAAAAGTTCTCAAAGAACTCTATATCTCTAGACTCTATAATTAGATTGGAGTCTAAGTCTAAAAGTCTATAGGCCTTACTATTTCGTCCATATCCTATAAAGACCCACTTGATAGCTCTTGGTCCTAACTTATTTTTTTTTTGCTTCAGGAGTTCCGCAATACACAAGAAACCCCCACACTCTAAGATACCCTATGTTAGGTTTCCTTCCTTTCCATATTTCATATAGAGAGGTCTTGATTTTCTTAGATGGGATTCTATTCAGAATATGACACGCAGCTAACAACGCTTCTCCCCATATGTTTAATGGAAACTTCATTTATATTAGTATTGAGTTGACCATTTCAACTAAAGTCTTATTTTTTTTCTCTCAGCTACACCATTTCGTTGTGGTGTATAGGGTGTTATGCATTGGTGTAATATGTCGTGTTCTTCGCAATGGGTAGAAAATTCATTAGAAAAATATTCTCCTCCTTTATCATTACAAAATATTTTAATCTTTTTAACTACTTAATTTTCTACTTCGGATTTATAGATTTTGAATGCATTAAATGTTTCATCTTTTGATTTTAACAGATATACATACACATATCTTGAACAATCAGTTATAAATGTTATGAAGTACCTCTTACCTCCTTGGGTAAGAACGCCATTTAGTTCATATATGTCAGTATGCACTAGGTCTAATATTTGAGACGTTTTCTTAACACTTGGGAATAGTTTCTTAATTATTTTAGACCGTATGCATATTTTATGTTTATCGTTGTCACTATCATTGTATGATATTAAGCCATTCATAGCCATGAGTTTTATGGTACTATAGCCAATATGTGATAATTTGAGACATTCTTTCAACACTCGGGAATGGTTTCTTAGTTATTTTGGACTGTATGCATATTTCACATTTATCGTTGTCACTATCATTGTATGATATTAAGTTATTCTTAGCCATGAGATTTATGGTACTATAACCAATATGTGTTAATCTACCACACCACAATGTTAAAGACTCAACCATGTAAGCAGAAGAATTCTTTTCATTTAAAGAAAATTTGATCATCCCACTATAAGCATAGCCGTTTCCCACAAAGTTCCCATTTCTTGATAAGATTAGCGTGCCAGACTCAAACACAACCCTTATCCCATGTTTGCTCAAAAGATCTCCTGAGACTAAGTTCCGCCTTATGTTTGTGACATGCAGCACGTTGGTCAGGATTACTTTTTTTTTTTCTAGAGGTAAAGAGTAACTTCACGGTTCCTTTGCCTACGACTTTCGATCAACCTTCATTTCTCATATGAACATCTTGACTGTTGGTCACATCTTTATAGGTTTTGAAGGCAGCTCTATCATTGCATACATGGACTGTGGCACCTGTATCATATCACCAACTGGGGACTTTCTCTTGAATTAAGTTCACTTCTGTGACCATTGCTACGATATCATTGTCTATTGCATTAGCCTCTTTCTTAGGCTTTTTGCGGTCCCTACAAACATAGGCGAAATGTTCAGTCTTGTCGCAGATATAGCAAGAACCCTTGGGTTTGTCGTTTTTCTTCTTTTGAGTTTTCTTAAATTTCCTTTTATCTTTGTTAGGTTTTAGGGAATCATTTTTCTCAAAGTTATTATTATGGGATGATCTTTCTACTGCAGTCACCTTGGATGAGGATGCACAATTCGCGTAATTCTTCTTGTCTCGCTTACGAGATTCTTCTTCAATACGAAGATGCTTTTGAATTTGTTACATGGTGAACTCCTCGGATTTATGCAGTAGTTCTTCCTGTAGTCTTTCCAACTTGGAGGCAATTTGGCAATAATAGCTCCAACTTGGAAGGATTCAAGTAGGTATATTTTCAAAGCCTTTATTTTATTTACAATTAATTGTAATTCATGGATTTGGGCCAACAAGGGCTTATTGTCTATCATCATGAAATCAAAGTACCTTGTTATTAGGAATTTTTGTGTTCACTCTTCTTCAGCCTTATACGTATATTCCAGTGCACTTTAGATTTCTTTTGCTTATGTGACTTTTGTGTACAGATCATACAACCGATTAGAAAAGGTGATGAGAATATGGTCATGACACAACAATTCATCTTCTTGTCGCTTGATTCTAGCAGCGATTTACCTTGGAGTGTCTGCATCCATCGCTTCTGGCAGAGGCTAGAAATTCGGGTCCACGATGTAGAAAATCTTTAAAGTAATTAGCAGAAATTTCAACTTGTCTTGCCACCTAGTGAAATTTGTACCATCAAACCGGTTCAATCTGATCAAATCCTGGTTCATTAGTTTAACTGATGTAACACTTTCAGTATCCATAATCACACTTTAAGATTGTTGGGAAATATGTTGGAAATATCAAAAAAAAAAAATAATTATTTTTGTTTCACCAGGCTGAATCATGTAAAAATTACCCTGTCCTTAAAGCGTGATTTGCCTCTCTATTAATTGCTGATGGGTTATAGGTGAATTGCTTCTAAGATAAGATAAGCCTATCTAGATCCTGCATGTAATAATCACAAAGGGTCCACTTTAGAACAATTCAACGTAGCGGATCTTCTGGCAGACTCAAACAGTGGACGTATTTGCAGTATTTTTTGATGGAGATGGTTTATAGAAGATCTGACAGATGAGGAGAGATCTGTTGAAGTTTATTGGTTTTTGGACCAAAATGGTCCAGTTTATATAGGCATCAGGATAGTGGACCGTTGCTAGGGGCCATCAATTGTTCAGAACGTTTGAAAAATATTTTTGACCGTTGACCATTGATTTGATACATTTTTAGTCGTCAAATCAAAATATCTGATCGTTAGATCATTATAGCCCACCCATTTTTGGACCGTTGTGACTTTTAAGGCTGCTAGTTGTTCAAAAAAATGGCTAATCGTTCGGATTAATAATCTGACCGTTTTCTGTAGCCTATTAAACCCAGGCTCATATCAGACCACTCGCATCGTTTCGCATAAGGTCGCGAGAGAGCGAGCACTCCGCGACACGATGTGCACGTGCGAAGTGCGCCAACTAATGCCACTACAGCCATAATGCCTACGCCCTCGCCCGAGCGCGAGTGTGTGCCTGCGTGCGTGTGTTCCAGTGTGTGTTCCAGTCCTGAGCATCTCAATCTCCAAAACCCCAAGTAAGAATACTATACACATCCACGTATAAATTACAAGTTTTTTTTGCTCATTTTTGATGCGGGACAAAAGTATAAACTGCAATTTTCATTTGAAAAATTTCAAAATCGTTTTGGCAGCAAAACGAAAATTCTAAATTTTTTTGAATAGTTTTGATTTTCAAAAAACCAAATTTCAATAATGGGACTTTCCCCACTCTCCGGCCAAGCTCTGGCTACCTTCCGTCGACCATTCGACGTGCATTATTCCCTTTTGGAGACCTTCGATGACATTTTAAGCTTTCTTATCTACTCTCCGACTAACTGTCTCATTCATGGCTGCCTCCAATAAGAAGATGGAGTGTTTATTGCTTATTTTTAAAATTTTTATTATGGGAATAAGTTATATCATGCCCCAAACTCGGAAACCGGGCTCATGAAATTTTCAATTGTCGAATTCGGGGCCGACAACCTCCGTAGTACCCCATTTTCGGCTCTCGGCACCCATATACCAGGTTCCAATCCTGGGATCATACAAGGAGAATTTTCAACATGAATTTGTTTCATAATAAGCATAACCATAAGCATAACCCATAATAACAACAAGGAACAACACTACATATCCACTAATATCAAAAACTTTAAGTACAATGCATAAGGGAAATACAATATCAATATAAAAAAACTCCAGAAGCTTGGCCGCATGCTCCTACCTTAGCTCGACTGCGTCCTAGCGTCACCTGCATGCATCTATCGTACATAAGCTTATCAAAAGCTTAGAGGGTGGTGTAGGTGGGTGCGCAATATAGGTGTCAGTCATACAATACAAGTCCATAAATCATATAATATCAGGAAAATGGAAATACTAACAAGTCCATGAATGTCATAAACCTTATTCCAAATGCGTAATCATAGTAAACCAAAAGTCATATGCGGGGGATACAATGCAATATGACATCATATGCCGAGGATGTAAAGCAATAAGGTGCTATATGCGGAAGATGTAATGCAATAAGATGTTATATGCGGAAGATGTAATGTAATAAGATGCTATATGCGGAAGATGCAATGCAATAAGATGCCATATACAAGGGATGTAATGAAATATGCGGTGCTAGAGTGTGAAATCGCGATGATAGTGCGTAGTATCGCAAGCTGTGGGGTCCACCATAAGGGACTTCTATCTAAACCAATCCCATACTTAAATTTGAATAACTAGATTCAATGTGGTAAACTCTTAATCTTAGGTTGGTCGCGTACCCAACTGAAATCGTGGCTATTACGAATGTACACATAATGGTATAATTGCGCACTACTAGCCCTAGTGGCTAGTGAATGGATGAATGAGTCAATATTGAACATGCAACCTCCACTCAGTAGATCCACATATCAATACTACACATCTTTGGGATAACGTATATCAGTTCAGTTCCTCTCTGGACAATCACCGGAGTCTAATACACTCCACGCCAGCTTGCCGCCCCATCTAAGCGCACAACTGGGTGAGTGGAAGAGACCTCACTATCCGCCTGCCAATATCGGGCCCGGCTCGTTGATAACGGACCCATTCCTTAAGCTGGGTCAAACTCAGCCTAGTCATTGTCCCCTCACTTGGGCGGGTAAGGCCACACCCCCTTCCAACTGACCACGACACAGTAGGAGATGCGGCCAACTGGTATTCGACCCTCATGCACTCATGCATCCACTCGGTCTAGACATTGGAGCATCCCCTGGCCTCGGGGGTTTAGGGACTTTCACCCACGGATATCTAACGTGCCCATATGCTAGAACCAAACATTTTCGGTGTCCCATCTAACCATCCACGATATGTTTGTGGAGGCGCAGCCCTGATGTCGCTAGGGCGAACAGTGATTATACCACATAAAATGAGATGCATGAGTCATACCATTCAATCATACATCAAACTTACGCATAACGTGCGATCATGTAGGGCAACTCCATCTCATAGGGAGTCCCATAATAAACTAGCCCAAAGACATATGCTATGGTCAATCACTCCTCACAACAAGCATATATATGATGTGCATGGGCATATATTGTGATGTAATAAAGTACATAAGCATGATTACAAGGTAGACAACAATAATCCACAATCGACCTTCTCCGGCATGTCACATATGAAAAGTAAACAAACCAAGCGACATACTTCCTTTACAACTATAGGAGTCCATGCGACATGTCTAACACTAGCCTTTCAAGGCTCCGTGTAATCCAAGACGGGGGTGGTGGGTCTAGCCCATACGTCGAGATAGGTTCTATACACCTGATACCACATATTCTTCTATCTATGACAAGGAGGTGATGATGATGTACTAATGTCAAGGATGGGCCTTACACTCTTCTAAAGAAGGCGGACTATTTGGACGATATATACATAACATGTGGTGCTAGCAATCGATCACAAAGGTAGAATACATCCTACGGGGTAAGTGAAGTGGCTATACAACATGTCGTCTTTTTCACTATCTTTACTGTACAACGACCGGGCTTTTCTATGGGGCCCGATATGAATACAAGGTGGGCGTTGATATGATTCACACGTCCAAGACTGTGTGCCTTAAACGGATGGGGTAGCTTGCTCATCATCTAAGTGGGCCTCGGGTTTGGGTCACTAAACTTGGACAAACACATGTATTTGGGTGGTCTACATTTACCATGAAAGGTCCGGTAAGAACACAAGGAGGGCCCCAATACTTAGGTAGTTCTACAAGATGTGAGAGGCATCATTATCAAGGGGGCCCAGTGGTTCGGGGTAGCCCAATAAGGGATGGGTATCATAGGGCCCAACGGTTTGGGATAGCCTAATCATGGCAAGGTATATTTGTCACTCATGTAGAATTTGAGTGAAGGGAGTAAGAACGAGAAATAGACTTAACAATGGGCCCTGGGGAGACTTAATAGCGCAGTCCACTTGGGATTTCATCTGACTCATGATGGGGCCCTTGGCCCTCAGGCTAGCTGGGAAGGTGGATGATTAGCCTGTGTAGAACACATATGTCAAGGTGGGCAGCCCAAAGCCTAGAAAATGGACAAATAGTGCGCATATACACACAATATGGTGGGCCGCACAGGGCAGCCCCATGGTCTAAAATGGATGAGCTACCCATCAAGGTGGGCTTCAAGGTTTGGTCAATCCTTCTAGCATCAATGGGGGCCCAACGGTTTGGGGAAAGCCCAAAGGGGTAGATCATGCTAATGTCAATGGGGCCCAAAGAATTGGGATAGCCCAATAAAGTGAGATGGATCATACTAATAATAGTGGGGCCCATCAATTTGGGTTAGCCCACTAAGGGGGGAATGAGAGTGGGCCTAATCAATGGGCCCTAGGGAGGATTACAAGGTGGACATTTAACCACCATTGCTCTTATAATGTGGACATTTAACCATCATTGCTCCCAAGGCATGGCCCGCTAGAATCTATCCTATGATGGGGGCCCAAAGTCCTTATGCTTGCTAGGAGATGGATGGGTATCATAAACATTATATATATATATATATATATATATATATATATATATCATGGTGGAATCACACATCACAATTGAGCCTTATCTCATGGGCCTCATATGCACCACAATGGGCCTCACACAAGGGCCTCATATGCATCATATTGGGCCTCACACAAGGGCCACATATGGGCCACATATACATCACAATGGGCCTCACACATGGGCCTCATATACATCACAATGGGCCTCATCTCATGGGCCTCACATACATCACAATGGGCCTCATCTCATGGGCCTCACATACATCACATTGGGCCTCATCTCATAGGCCTCATATACATCACTTTGGGCCTCATCATAAGGGCTTCATATACATCACCTCGGGCCTCACACACATCATATTGGGCCTCATCATATGGGCTTTATATACATCATAGTGGGCCTTAAGGGCAGCCCATGATTTGGTAAAAATGGATGATCAACATGTGTAGGAAATACATCAAGGTGGGCCTCACAGGTCAGTCCTATGGTCCAGAAAATAGATGGACAGTGTGCTTATAATACACAAATTAAGGTGGGCATTATGCATCACAAAAAGGGCCCCACCAGTTGGATATACAATGCATACATTATGGTGGACCCCACTGTCCAGGGACTGGACAGTGCAAATACAACACATATCATCAAGGTGGGCCCTACCCCCACACGTGTAACATGTGTAGGGTGGGTCCCATGTTCAAAAAATGGACGGACGACGAGGATAAAACCCATACATCGTGGTGGAGTCCAGCCCACGTGGACAGTGCTGATACAACACATGCATCACGGTGCATCCCACCGTCAGACTGAACGGTGTGGATAATATACATAAATCATGGTGGGTCCACGTCCCAACTGGACGGTGGAGACCCCACACATGCAAGGTGGGTCCCACGTCTAGCAATGGACAACGTGGATGTAAAATACATATATCAGGTGGGTCCCACCGTCCTTTGCTAGACGGTGGACACTACATACACCACAACGGGCCCCACCGTCCACATGGACGGTGGTTGGCATGGATGAAACATATACCTCAAGTGGGTTTACACGTGTGGCCCACCAGTAGCTTGGATGCAAGCTAATATTTGTGTTTTCTTTACATTTGGGCCTGTCCACATAGTCAGGCAGGTGGGCTTGCCGCCGGACGTCATCAAGGTGGGCCCCATCGATGGTTGGCATGGATAAAATACATACATCATAGTGGGTGTCCATGAGGGTGGGCCAAACATCCAAAAAATCAGATTGATCTATGTGCTTTTCCCTCATCCAGATTAACCCGAAAATGGGCAGCAAGGTGACCCAAAAATCTAGTTATGTGGGCGTCCCATGTTTGGACAACAACATGCATCAAGTGGGCCATCATGCAAAGGATCGAGAGAGAGAGAGAGAGAGAGAGAGAGAGAGAGAGAGAGAGAGAGAGAACGTGAGATGAAGGGGCGCCGCCACTATGGGTCCCTCAATACAAGCATCATACATTCATCAAGATGGGTCTCATGCATTGCATGACCCTATATAAGAGAATCCAAGGTGGGGATGCCATCCCCACCACAACTCAAGGGTCTAGATGACCCATTAATAGCATGGATTCAAATAAAACATCATGATGGGGTCCATGGAGAATGGCCCCATCATGGATCATGCATTCAACAAGGATGGGCCATTGGCCACATCCAAAGGGTTAAGTAGGATCTCCACCATTGATTGGTGGGTCCTACATGCTCCCATGCAATAAAAGACAAATATCCATGAAAGAAAAAAGGAAATCTAATCCTAAACATGCACCCATCTTGGATCTTTAACTTCTTCTTCTGCCTATAGATTCTAGAGCTCCAAGAAGGTTGTTTTGATGGTTGAGATGGGTCTTTGATGGTTGGATTGAGAAGGATCTAAGGTAAAAGGGGCTGGATTTTCTCCAAATGGTGGGACGTCTAAGCTCTTGCAAGAGTGGAGAAATGAAGAAGAAAGAGGGAGGGAAAGAGATAAGAGAGTGGTGTAATCATTAGTTGTAATGTAATGATGATAGGTGTAAGAAAGCATGGCTAGCTAGCCATCATAGCTTGTAAGAGGCATGGGGCTATGGGCTAGGGTGACATCATCCTAATGATGGGTTTCTAGGAAAAAGCAATAACTGGGATAGGTGGGTCCCGCAATCAAGCGATCAACGGCCGGGATAGAGGGCGGACCACATCTCATGATCTAAGCGTCGAATTGGCACACGAGACAAGGTATCGGAACTGCGGTGATGGCGCGGTCGCAATGGCATAGGTCTCGAGTTGAGTCGGCTCAGGTTTACAGGGTGCGACTTAAGGTCGCATGCAAATGATATCTACAGGTCGCAGGTCGCCGGAATTCGACCGGGAGAACCGCGGGATCCTACGGAATGGAATGGTCACTAAGACATAGGCCTGACAAGATTGATTGTCGTTAGTGAGTTTAATGTTAGAAGAAGGATTGAGCTTTGAGAGAAATGTTTTACCGTTTGTAGTGTATGGGCTTATTAATAGAAGTTAATGAAGGTTGTTTTCTTTTGAGCTTGATGTGGGAGGCATGGTTTTTAAGCTAATGGAGGTTGTTTTTCCAAAAAATACACCACAACTCTTGCTATTGGTTTTTTCTCAACTGAAATTGCCTTTGAAATCCAGAATGAAGATCCGAGTGCGATCTTTAATGTATGATAATGGTGATTTAAAAGCGATCTCCATTGAAAATCCAAAATGGTGATGTAATGGATGACAACTGCAATCTGGTGTGATGTCTAGTGGATGACAAATGCCATCCAACTGAGATCTCTTCAAGATGAAATATGTGATCTCTTGAGATCCAATTGTGGGGAATCTATTTGATTTAGTCCAGTAACTTTAAATAATAAAAAAAACTTGATTGTCTACATCTTGCTTGTCTTATACTCACGGTCTCTTTATTTCGAAATGATCAGAATGTTTTATGTTAACCTGCATGACAAGATCCTTTAGGGAAACCCTCTCATTTGATTGTCTACAACAATATAGGAAATGCAATGTGCTAAGAGTTGTCGTGTCTGAAGATGAACAGAAGGAAGTTGACGATGTCGAAATAATGGTGCAAGCCAATCCCCAGCAGGATATAAAAACCATTTTAAAGAAAGAGAAAGTGCCATCTAGGCCATTTATAGAAAGTTTTTTTTTTTTTTTTTTTTTTTTTTTTTTTTTTTTTGAAGAAAGAAAAAGAAAGCAGAATAGATAACTAGTTAATAAAGGTGACATATATTGAATATACAAGCCTGAGTTATTGTATGTATAGGTGGGAGTTATAATATGACTGACTGATTGACAGGTGTATTGTATAATGGTATATATAAAATGATTTATTTATTTATTTATTTATTTATTTATTATTATTATTATTATTATTATTATTATTATTATTATTATTTTGGGATATATACTTGTCAAAACATGTGAGTATTTGGATCTCACTTGGAAATCCTCGTATATATGTAGTTTCTTGTTAGATCATCGATAACATCCATTAGAGATTGCACTTGGATTGCACTTAGATCGCACTTGGATCTCACAGGGATATCAATATTATCTATCTGCAGTTTCCTATTAGATCACCGATTTCGTCAATTAGAGATCAGACTTGGATCGCAGTTGGATTCTCAATGCACATAAGTGTTGTTGCATAAGAATTCAATCCATGCTAGCACCATCCATCATAGAACCATTCACATCAACAAACATAATTGAAAACACCCACATCAAATGATCAAATTGTATTAATAAATAATAATATCAATCCTTCAACAATTTAATAACATTAAGTTACATTCAAAACACCCACAACACATGAATGAAAGTAAAAAATAAATAAATAATAAAAATAAAAAATAAAAAATAAAAAAAGTGGCAATGGAATTACAAAATTAATTTTTGCAGAAGGCGGGTAGATAGGTGCATGCCTTCCGATTGTGACTGGTTCTGTACTTGACATATCTTACGGTTGACCTATCTTCTCCTTAACTTGTAATTCTCATATTCTTCAGCCCAACATACACAACCTTCATTCTAATATCACATTGTAGACGCTAGAATCCCGAGTCGGAATCGACTCGAGACTGTCTTTTCCACGTGTTGCCTCTTTCAAGGGTTTCACGTCGTGATTGGTTGATTATATTTGACCAGAGTCGCTACTAGCCAATTTCGGCTAGACCTTATAGAAACGTCAAGGTAGGAATCTGAAGATTTCCTGGCCTAAGATGACTCTTTGGTTCTACAATTAAAGATTTGGAGTAAGGGATTACGGTTATAGAAATGGAATGTGTTCGGCACCCACTCTACTCATACAGATGTACCATCTCTACTTCACAGGATTTGATTGTTCTTGAGGGTGAGGATTCAGTTCTCATATATGAGTGTATGCAATGCTTGTGACAAAATGTTAAGTAATTAACATGTTTTCTGTTAAGGAGGATCTGATTAGATTGGCAAGCCTCAGAGCATACTTCCGAGCCAATTTGGTGCAAAGTTTGTTCAATGATGATATAAGTATTGCACTATATAAATGTTATGGCTAGATGAAGCTTGATTGAAAACAATTGGGTGGACGGTAGTGTTGCAAGGATCATATCGAGTGGCTTGAATTGAACTTTGGTTGGCTCAAGAGGTTAGTGTTAGGGTTGGACCTAGGCTAGGCTCTCTCTCTCTCTCTCTCTCTCTCTCTCTCTCTCTCTCTCTCTCTCTCTCTGGTGGGGTAGATGGCTAAGGGGGTTTGTGATGCTTTTGAATTGGTAAGGAATGGTAAATGATGATTTTTTTTTTAATTTTTTTTTCCTTTAGATGATTAAAATGTGAATGGAAATGGGGTATTTATAGCCCTCCAGCTTGATTTTTTGGTAATTCTTGTAAGGCTTGAGGTTAAAAAGGATTTGGATAGTTGAGATTTGAGATCGCCGTGCGGCAAGATCTCATGTGTTGGTTTGAATGGAATAAAGTATAATTTTGGCTCAAGGGATGGGCATAAGAGTAATTGTCAAGATTTGCATATGCATGAAATAGGCAGGGAGGGCAGCACACACGAGTGGGAAATTGGGCAAAGTACGGTTAATGTCACATGGCAAGGTTTGGTCTTATACACATGGATAGGTTTGGTCCTCCGAAGCTGCCCTGTTGTCTCCCATTCCCTCCGAATTGGGCTTTAGAATGGGTGTATGCCAAAATGTGTTATGAACTTAGCTTGATATGGTGAGTTGACTAGGCAGGCTATGTGGGTTGACTAGGTAGGTTGACTTGAGGGTTGACTCTATAAGTTGGGTTTTTCCTAAAGTTAGGGTTTTGTTGGGTTACTGTAATTAGGTTAACTGGGTTTTAGGGTTTTTAGGGTTCTAGGGTTTGGATTCTAGTTTGGATCAGGGTTTAGAGTTTGGATTCGGGTTTGACTTAGGGTTAAGGGTATGGATTCGGGTTTGACTAAGGGTACAGGGGTTGTCTACACACATTTAATGTCAAACTAAAGGGTCATTTTGATAATAAAAAATCTCTGGTTGCTTGTTTAGTGCGCTATATTGTATAAAAAATCTCCGCAGGTATGAAAAATCAGAATTTGAATAGGACTTGCCCGGCGGACCGGACCGAAATAGTTCAAAAATCTAGGCTGAGACCCATCCAGGCCCGACCCGTTGACAGCCCCAAATGTATATCCACATGGTAAGGCATGGGCCTAAAAGTGAAGCAGATCCAAATCTAAGGTGGACCATACCACAGGAAAATGCAGTAATTGACTATTAAAAACTTTTTGTGGGCCACAAAAGATCCGTACTAGCTTCTATTTATAATTTAACCTTCATTTAGGTCTGTGTGACCTTATCAATAGGTTGGATGGCAAGTAAACATTACGGTGGGTGGGTCCCAGGAAGCTTTTAATGATGAGTAATCAATCACTCCTATGGTATGGTCCATATGAGATTAAAATCTACTTCATTTTGGGCTGATGTCTTAAAATGATTTGGAAAAACGGATGAAACGGCATGGATATGTAATGCACACGTCAGTGTGGGCTCCACGGTCAGGGCCACTCGCTCCACCCGTGGCAAAGTTCTGTGGCCCCACCATGATGCATGTGTTATATCCACACCGTCCGTTCATTTTACCAGATTATTTTAGGCATAAGCCCAAAAATGAGGGAGACCAAAAGCACATGGGGACCACACCGCAGAAAACAGTGGGGGACACCTTTGAAAACTTCCTGAAGCCCGCCCTGATGTTTATTTGCCATCCAACATAAATTTGAAGTTACAAATATCATCAGCTTCATCCAAAACTTCCGTGGCCCCCCAGGAGCTTTCAATGATAAGAGTCCCCACTGCTTCCTGTGGTGTGTTACACTTGACCTTTGGATCTGCCTCATTTTTTGTCTAACTGCTTAAAATAATCTGAAAAGAATGGATGGACGGTGTGGATATAACAAATACACCATTATGGGCCCACAAAACTTTAACCCGCGACAATGTACCGAACTCAGTGCTGTGTACACTAGTGAATCGAGTCCCGTATCGATGCAGGTATTTTGTGGGAACGGATTGGCTACTCATGTATGTGTTTCATCCACTCCGTTCATCCATTTTTACATATCATTTTAGGGTGTGATCCCAAAAATGAGAGGAATATAAATCTCAGGTGGACCACACCAAAGGAAAACAATACTGATTAGATATCCATCATTAAAATCCTCCTAAGGCCCACTGTACTGTTTATTTGACATCCAATCTGTTTATTAGGTCATACAGACGAAGGGAAAAAACAAAGATCAGCTTGATCCAAAACTTTTATTGCCCCCAAAGAGTTTTTAATGGTCTACATTCATTCAACACTGTTTCCTGTAATGTGGGACACTTGATATTGGGATATACCTCATTTTTGGTCTCATACCATAAAATCATCTAGAAAAATAAATGGACGGCATGGATGAAACACATACATCATGGTGGGGCCCACGGAGAACCGACCACGAGCCATTGGCTGGTGGCAGGGGAGTAGCCAATCCGTTTCCGTATTTTGTAATGAGAAACGTGTAGCATCTGACACAAAAGGATCCCACCTCGATGCAAACGCCGCCCACGCGCTCGAATGCCTTGACTCACAGACAAAAACACTTTTTTTTTTCTCCTTTCCTTGCATTTCCATTTCACCTCCTCTCTTCCAAGAAAAAACCAACCCATCTCTCTCTCTCTCTCTCTCTCAATTCCAAAGACCACGATCGTCTTCGTCTCCATCAAACGCTTTCCATCCATGGCCGGCTTCCTAGACTCCTCCCGCAACAAGCCTTCAATTCATCCCCTCAACGAATCAAAGAAATCCTATCCCTTCATCTCCAACAAAAACACAGAGCCCCACCCATTCAAGACACAGACCCCTCCTCCCAATCCCTTCCTCCGACGCGCCTTCTCATGCAAGCAATCCAACCCCTCATCAGCCCATACCCCCTTCAAACGCCCAGGGATCAATGACACCAATAACAAGATCCTTCTCTACTTCACATCCATCGGCGGAATTCGGCGGACCTACGAAGACTGCTGCGCCGTCCGCACCATCCTTGGTGGATTCCGCGTCTCTGTCGACGAGCGCGACGTATCGATGGACTCCGCATACCGACATGAACTGCAGAGCATGCTCGCGAAGGAGATGGTTGCTTTGCCCCAGGTTTTTATCCGTGGTAAGCACATCGGCGGTGCGGAGGAGATCAAGGCGCTTCATGAGACTGGGGAATTGGCTAAGCTTCTTGAAGGGTTTCCGGTTCAGAATCTGGGATTCGCCTGTAAAGGATGTGGCAACACGAGGTTTGTCCTTTGTGCAAATTGCGACGGAAGCCGGAAGGTTTTCATCGAAGAAGAAGGGCGGCTGAGGAGGTGTTCTGAGTGTAACGAGCATGGGTTGGTGCGGTGCAATTTTTGCCTTTGATCAATTGAATGAATGATGTTTCTTTCACCATAGCTTGGTGAGAATTTGTCAAGACTATATTACATTGGGTTTCTGCTGTGGAAATTAAAACGTCAGCATTTCGCTGTTGTTGTTGGTGGCGATTACTGAAGACTACTACTACATTGATATTTCAGTGTTGTATTAGTATATTGGAATGGTTAGTGCTGAGAATTATGGAAGACACTACTACATTGATATTTTACTGTTGGCATTGGTGAGAATTACTGAAGAGTGCTGCTATCTGGTCTTCAGGGGCTTGGTAATGTGGAATTTTAGATAATTTCTTCCTTTTTCTGTGCATATTGGTGTTGTTGGTTTTTTTTTTTTTTTTTTTTTTTTTTTTTTTGGTTTTTGTTTTTTTTTAAATTGAAAACCTTGTTTATGGGTATTTTTGTATTTCATCATATCTGAAAAATGAATTGGACTATAATGGGGGTTTCTTGTTTTTTCTAATTACCCATTACAAAATATGGATTACAAATGAAACATCTCTTATCTTGGAGAAATGAGATTGTTCTTCATTCATGGAATGTACATTGTTTCTTCTCTCATCTTGATGGGTGTGAAGAGTGATGATATAATTGATATAGGAACTGCAGTGGAGATTGCTACTTTTTGAAAGAAAAAGAGTAGGTAGGTTCTTGTAATATTTAGTCATCAAACAAGGGTGATTTGGATAACTTATTCAGTGGACCACAGCCCAAAAATGAAGTCAAATGGACTGCAGTGGCCATCCAGTCAGTGGCCCGCAAACAGATCATCAACACAAAGTCGAGAGGAAAAAAAGGGAAACCAAGAAAAGAGAAGTGAAGTGGTTTACATTCAACTAGAAAACTCACAATGAGCATATTGTGTGGATTGTTTCAATCAGCATAGAAGAGATGGAGACTTGTTCTTCTGCCTGCCCAGTGGGCTATCTGGTCTAAGAGAAACTTGCACTCTTTTGAAGATAAGAAGGGTTCGGTTGGGGGGTTCTTTGTAGAGTGTTTCAGTCCATCAAGGAGTGGGCTCCTTGATCTTCTATGGGTTGCTGCTCGCGTTTTTTTTGTCTTTTTCTTTTGGCTGTTGCCTAATAATTTGTTCATCTTTCAAGGGAAAAAAAGAGAGTTTCAAGCAGCATAGTTTTTGGGCTACTGTCCATTCACTCGGTAGCACATGAAATCAACTGTTGTGACCACCTTATATATTCGTCACATGTATGATGGCGACCATGGACTACATAACTTCCATTTCTCTTGCTGTGAATGGATGATGAGGCATATTTTTAACCCAGTAGCAGCTTATTCAATCATGTAATAAAATATGGGTTTATTTGTAACTTAGTACACACTTCTAGTTGCAGCCAAACATGCCAACATGGCAAATGTTTAGAATGCTGTTGTATCAGGTGGGACTGACTGCATTGGCCAGAACTCAAGCTGTTTAACCACGGCGGAGGTCAGAAAACAGCACAAGCATTTTTACCAGTTATTTTGGGTAGGCTTCTGAAAACGATGGACGGTCTAACAAAACCTGCAAGTTGTCTGTGGTTGCCAATTGGTTTCATACATGTGGCAAATCTGATAGTACAAGAAATACCACAAAATAACTGGGAAGTTGAGGATTGGCCTAACAGAGGGGTGGCCAAGCTGATTTTTATTTTTTCCCTTTCTGAACTCAGTTACTTAGAATGATAATGACCCATTTGAGTTTGATCTACTCAGTGCAGCATTCAACAACCCCCCCCTTTTTTTTTTTTAATAATAATTTTAAGGCTAAAATTACTTTAAAAAAACCATTGCGTGGAGCTAAGAAAAGAGTAGTTGGGAATACATGCTAATAACTAAGAACATGGATAATTCCTCATAGAATAGAAAGTCGAGCAAAGTGTAAAATTGGTATCATAGAGGGGAATGCAAGATGATAAAAGATGTTTTTTTTTTTTTTCTGAGCTCAATGGCTAAGTGGAACACATTCAAGTTCAATTTCCAACTCTCCGCATTCAACATATTGCAGACGCAGGGTGATCTCTTGCTTTACCTTTCCTTCGGCAATGGTGATTGTGCTATCTTTAACTAGAGTACTGTCTTCATCTGCCAGCAATGTCCCAATTAGCATGGATTCCGTGATGGTAGAGTTCTCATATGCTTTGGCAGCAGAGATTAGGGGCTGGATGTCGATTTCAGCTTCCCCCATATGATCATCTGTGGAAAACGTGTCCTTATCATACACTTGCTGCTAAAAAGAAGAAACAAGAATGTTCAGCTCAAGCCTCAAGAGAAGCCACTTAGTATTGGATGCTTTGAAAGGGAGTGATTAATCAAAAGTAGTTATTGGCCAGACAAATTAATCGATGCTGTTTTGCTTTAACATATAAAATGGAGGTTATACTACCTTGTGACCTCCTGCATCTGTCACAAAGGGTTGAGCTAGCTGATGGAGGCTCTTTGTAAAGGTAACAGGGTTAATAAAAACAGAACGCCCTTCAACAATAGAGTTGTTGGGAGAAACTAAGACCTATAACTGAAAGGGATGGCTAACCTTTTTCTTTCTTTGGAAAAAATAAAATCAGTGTTCCATTTAAAAAAAAAAAAAAAAAAAGGAATAACAAGAGTAACTTTGAGGTACGCTTTATCATCAAAGAAGTGTATCTTAGAAAATCTTTATGCTAGATGATTGTGGATGGGTATTGTGAGCCCCTGCCATGGCCGGCTCCATAGGCTGGGTCAAAGATGAAGGTTGATATTTGGTGGGGAGCTGATAGTAAAACTTCTGCCAATCCTCCATTTAAAAGCTGATCATCCATGAGGAAACACGAGTAATCAGAGGATCCATCTATGCCATGCAAATTGTTCAATCAAATATCAGGACATAAGAATGCATATTTGGCCCCAATCAAACCCATGCAACAGTCCTAATCACATATTGGACTCAGGTAACAGTCTACATTAAAGATTTGGACCATTTAAGAGTACAAATTACTAATGTGGAACATTTTAAGCATCTCGATTGATCATATCAAGGATTTGGACTTGATCAAGGATCAGATGATTATCTGGCTTCAGTAGTCCAAGTGGTTTGTATGATCTACTAATTTAACCAAATGGCTTTGATGGAACACTCATGTGGTCTGGACATAATGATATATTTTGGGAATTTCCTGGTTTAAGTATACTTATTACCCTTTTAGATTTAAAATCTTTTGAATAATTTTCCAATGTCTTATTTCATAAGTGCATGTGTTGAATCTCTTAGGCCCTGTTTCGGATCAGGGAAATTGAGACTCTGGAAGTGATAAATCCATGAATTTCTTAAATTCAAGGATTTGCATTGGATTTGGATATGGTAAATCTCAAAGTCCACTGTTTGGGAATGAAGCTTCAAATCCTTGGATTTGATTGAGAGCATTTATAACAATGGAATAACTTTTGTTGCTTTTAAGAAAGTCTCCCTATGTGTGGATTTGCAAAGTCTTCAGTTCTTTTGGGGATTTGGATTTGTTGCTTCAAATCCATGGATTTTGGGGGCTAGAATTGGGAAATTCATGAATTTGACAAAATCCTCAACAAAAAACAGAACAAACAGGAGATTTGAAATCCATGGATTTCACAAACCCCTGCACCAAATCCCTCACTCTAAACAGCCCCTTGGTGATTTTGTGATGTCAGCCTGATCCTGCAATCCAATGGTCCAATGATGAGTCAAATGACAAGGAGAAAATGGAGGAAAAGGGTGATCCAGATCATCACATCCCATGCAGTGGTTGTGAATCTACACATTCACAGTCCAAGGTTGTAATGATGAAATATTTTATCTTTAAATGCATTGACTAAGATTATTCAAAAGTAAAACTCAGGATTGTTTTAGAGGGTTTATGCCAGCCCTTTCATCAAGAAATACTAGCAACCATAAATTCAAATCTGAGCAAATGACAACTGTTTATTGTCAAGCAAACTAATTACGTCTTTAACACAGTAAAGAAAAGAACAGCTAAAAGAGATGGAACAATATCTCCAGTATCAGACGAGGAGCTGTCACTCCAATAGGAGTATAAATGAGCCTTCCATTCTAGTTAAATAACACCCTTCCAATAGGAGTATAAACAGTCCCTCCAACCTAGTGAAATAGCATCCAAGATAAGCAAAATTCAACTTTTAATGGGTACTGGAGCAACATTTCTAGGAATGCATGAAGTTGGAGAGACAGAGAAGAAGGAGAAAGGACAGTCAACAATGAAGAATAATGGACTACCATTCAAAAACCATCAGAAAAGGAATTGTTCAGTGTTCTCATCCCCAACCTCACAGCCTCTGGGGAAGAATTTGATTGAGATGTCCCCAGGAAACATTGCAGAAGCTTCCATTCCAAGATTTGCAGTGACAGGAAAAAGTCATGGATTGGTTTGTTTGCTTCTGTGCCAGACAGGCTATCAAAATTATGGATGGTAGACGATTTGGTGTGATGGTGGTAGTAGGTTTTGAAGCCAGGGCAACATGAATGATTCCGGAGGGAAGACCTCTTACTCTGTTTTCTGTCCTCGTTCCAGCAGAGGGAGGTTTGTGAAAGCAGGGCACCTTGATGACAAAAAGATGAAGGATTTGTCCTTCAGTCTGGTTGGGACAGCTATTCACTGGGGAATCTCTATGTAGGAAGTCCATGGTGCACTAGAGCTTCACCTTTTGGAGCCAGCCTCCAAAACCATGGTTGTTCGAGTAACCCCTTCCAAGTTCCCGTCGTCATTCAATTCCAAAGAAGAGCTTTTGGACCTCTCCGGAGATGTGGTCCCGTCCTACAATGTGTTATTCAGCTCGAGAAGCTTGAAAAATGGTGCCGGCCAGCAGTGGTCTTCTGCTCAGATACATGGGTTCTATTGCTCAGGGTTCCTGTTCCTGTCTAGAACCAATACGTTCTGGTGGAAATTAGCTCCTATTTCAGCAAATTACTGGAGAATGATCAGTTGTCTGTAGACCAATCCTTATGTTTGCTAGAAGATCCTTCTGAAGTCAGGAGCAATATTGGTAGGGTTTCGGAACTTGAAACAAGGGGATTGTCGTTCCTGATCTTTGGTTCTACTGGGGTTATATTGGTAGGGTTTCGGAACTTGAAACAAGGGGATTGTCGTTCCTGATCTTTGGTTCTACTGGGGTTATACTGGTAGGGTTTTGGAACTTGAAACAAGGGGATTGTCGTTCCCGATCTTTGGTTCTACTGGGGTTATATTGGTAGGGTTTCGGAACTTGAAACAAGCGGATTGTCGTTCCTGATCTTTGGTTCTATTGGGGTTATATTGGTAGGGTTTCGGAACTTGAAACAAGGGGATTGTTGTTCCTGATCTTTGGTTCTACTGGAACCCCAGCGATGACCAAAGATGCTTTCTCAATTATTGGTGGCTGAAGTCCAGGGTTACAGAGTGGATATCCAGAGATGGGTTCCAGCATGGCATCGTGGGGCTTGGGCCTCTCAGTGAGGTCGATGCCCAAAGTGGAGTTATATGCTTAGTTGGCACGTATCTGGATGGGACAAGCGGTCTTGTGCATGTGACTAAACAGATAGCTCCTGTGGTGTGTGGACTTCATCCCTCTTTGAATCTAGGCCTGACAAGTGATCAGATATTGCGGACTACTTGCAACCGGCAGCAGGGCTGCAGGGGATTCCTGCTGCCCCTAACGTGTCCCATGGGAAAGTGCCATGTGTGCATGATCCCCCTCAGCCCCTAACATGACCTAATGCAAAAAGTGTCTTGTGTATGTGATCCCCTATAGCCCTCAATGTGGCCCAATGAAAAGAGCTAAAAATGTGATTTCATGAAGGGAAATCTCCACTTTTTAGTGCAAGGTTTACATTTAACATGCTGTAACGTCTCAGAAAAATCCGTACAAAGACCCGAGTACCACCTCAGGCAGAAATCGCTAAGGACCGAATCCTTTAGAAATTATACGGAAATTAATTAAGAACTAAATTGAATTAATCGGCAGATTAACTTAAATCACTTTAAATACGAACTGCAAGACCCAAAACAAGTAAAACCGCTAATGCTACGATACCTAAAAACCTAGGATCAATCTCTAAACCCAGTTGCTCTCGGGAGCAGCTTGAAACTCCGTTTCGAACCTGGACCGCGCGTCGAAAGTCCGATAACCGCGAAACTATACGGTTATGACCGCCTTACTGGACTTGACAACCATCTCGGAAATCAAGTCCAGATACTATCCAGAAACGCACAACTTAGACCCGGAGCGAAGTGTGTGAGAAATGCGAATATCTTTAGAAAACGAACTCAGATTTAAGTGAATTGAGTCATTTACTTGCGGGCCAAATTTAAGGTTTCAGACCGTCAGAACCTAACACAAATACACCCTCGGATCAGGGAAATTTCCCTACACAGGTCAGTGTACTTGTGGCCCTGATCGAGTGGGGACAACCGTTGAATTGAAACTGGTCCTTCGCGGTCGATCCGTAAATCCAATCGGACCGAAAACTTAACTTGACCTAGATCCAATGTCAGGGAACTTTCCTCAGACCGTACGCAGAAAGGGGGCCTCCAGATCAGCTTCGTTGGCCCGAAACAGCTAACTTTTGGCTATAACCTAAGTATACCATGGCCCTAGGGCCATTGAGGTCAGTTCTGGGCCTATATAGAGACCTAAACCCACCCCTCTCTCATTCCATACGAATTTCAACCCTAGGAGAGAGAAGAGAGAAGAAAGAGAAAAGAGAAAGGAGGAGAGAGAGAGAGAGAGAGAGAGAGAGAGAGAGAGAGAGAGAGGGATTGTTGTAGGGATTCATCCCTGCCACTCCACGTGCTTAACCACCGCTTCCGTGTCGCCATACCGGCGATTCCAATCCTGTCATTGGGTAAGAAATCCTAACCCTAATATGTTTTATGGATTCAAACAGAGTAGATGATGAAATAGCTAACTTATTTCATGCTATAGGTTGTCGTTGTGCCATAGACAAAGACAGTGTTCAAACTGAGCTCGTTACGAGTCTACCAACAAAAGGTGCAGACTATAAATGTTTAGATTATGGTTTTCAAGGCTTTCAATGTCAATTAATGATTTATAACTGTCTTGATTGCTATCACAGGTGTTTATATATATAAACTATGTTGATTTTAAATGCATTCTATGTGTTTGTTGAAATGTTTGAATGATTATGGAATTATGATTTGTGCTTGTTATGATTGATGTTTAAGCATACATGATTTTTGTACGTATGACAACTCCCCTTGTGAAAGGATTTGCTATAATACTTGTTATAACTACTATATTACATGTATGTTGATATTTGTAGTCTAAGTGTTTGATAAAATGCCTGAATGTGAAAATGCTCGTTGTAATGTATTTAATGAGGGTGTTGAGATAGGACTCTCAATTCCCTTATCTATACGTTACAGTTTCCTTTATGTAACCTATCTTACTATTATGTGATTATATGGATGAAATGCATATGTATTATAACATGTGCTATGGGTTAGTTAAAATGCTCAAACGAGATTTATATTTGGATTAATTGTTACATGTTGTCTTTGACTATCACATGTGAATGCCTATTGTGTATTAATATGATTGGGGCTACGATGTAGTCATTGTTGTCATGTGCGATCGCATATGCGCGTATCCATAAGCAGATCGCATATGCGATCATGGCATATGCGATCTGGCACATATGCGATCGCATATGTTGCATATGCGAAAATATGTAATCACATATGCGATGTATGCGATCACATACAGCATATGCGATCGCATATTGGCCATGGTACATTGAATTTTTTTATTTTTTTATTTTGCAAAAAAATAACATTTCGTCTATAAAAAGGCTTCCAAATCTCCTTCATTTGCAATATTCTCACCCCGAAACTCTCTTACTCTATTTTTCTCTTACATTTCTTAATTACAAGTGGTCTTAATCTCCCTCTCTCTTGTATTTCCTACTTCCAAGTGATCTTAATCTCTCTCTTACATTCCCTCTCTCTTGGAAGTTGGAAGATCAAGATTCAAGCACTTTTAAGTTTCAAGGAAGAAAGCTTGTTGATTTTCTACCATAATAAATAAATAGCTTGTTGATTTTGTTGTTACTTCTTGTCAACTATATTGTTAAATGTGGATGACTTGATGTTCAATTCATTTTATCTCTTTCAAATGTATTTTAAATATGTAAAATTAGTTATCTATTAACTTGGAAAAGTTCTCCCCAGTTTCTTATAATTTTTTTTTACAATTTTTTGAATTTTTCCCTAATACATATATATTTTTTAATTTTTCAAAAAAAAAAAATAAAAAAAAATATGCGATCGCATAGCGATCGCACATGATCACATATGCGATTTGACAACATTGGATGTAGTCCAGGCAATCAGTAATGGTTTACGATCAGTGGCCAAACTGTTTTAGCCACGACGGATACATTCGATGAATCCGAGTCGTACGGTGATTATTGACAGTGGTTAGGCCACGAGGAGTGCTTACGCGCTCCATGTCGATTTATTTAACGTGCGCTCGTACCAGTCGAGCTTGTCAAGTAACCCGATTGGCCTATTGTATTTTCACCATGTATGGACACTATTGCTTGAATCTAAGGTACCAACTTACCAGTGAAAAGCCTGTTTAACCTTGGTACCTCGATCCGCTAAGACTCATGAGCCGGGCATGGTGGTATGGGACACCGTGGTCGAGCTGTCGGCCTACGCTGGGGTGACGAGCCTCCCCGTAGTGTCCAGTGAGCAAACAAACTCGTGAGCCGAATACGATGGTATGGGACACTGTATTCGAGCTATTGGCCTACGCTAAGGTGACGAGCCTTTCCCATAGTGACCTCGAGTATACATTAGGACTACGTTAAGGTGACGAGCCTTTCCATAGTGACCTTGAGTATAAACCAGGCTTGCGCTGAGGTGACGAGCCTCTCCGTAGCGACCTGGAACATGCCTATCGTATGTGACTGACTAGGATTGACGACCCTAGATGGATCATTGTTTGAGAAATGATATGAGGGAGGTACCTTAACTTCCCGAATCTGTTGTATGAATAAGCCTAAATAAGAACTTGGCTAACACGATCATGCATCGCATTGCACGGTGCTTTGGCGAGGAAGCACACGTTTACTGGGAGTGTTGCATGCGCGATCGTGAGATGATGTCGCTGAGGGAGTGCAGGCGAGAGCATACATCATTGCCGCATACCATCTTGCATTAACAAGAGTACTTAAGACATGACTGTTGTACTGCTTTATCATTACTGCTTGACTGAATTGATAACATGTTAACCTTTGCCTTATAACTCTACTGAGTTGATCACTCACTCCCACTCTGAGACGGTGTTTTAAAACACCAACCAGACTTTACTTTAGTTGCAGATGATGGCAATGCTTACGAGACGGAGCCTGATTTTTATGATAACAAGGAGTTCTCCTACATGCAACTCTCTGGCGGGTCTATGTAGATCTGGAGTTGCGCCATTGGGGCTACAAGGATCTGGACTAGATGACATCACACTTTATTATTTTGTAAATTTTTGGAGTTATACATATAAATGCTTAACCTGGTGACTTTCATACACTGGGGACGTATAATCACTTATATGCTTTATATATCTATCAAAGTCTTCCGCTTGCGTAATTTAACTGTCTCTGGAGTATGATATGCTGATTTGGTATAATCTCATTTCATGTTTAATGCACTAATACGGACAACATTTAATCATCATTATCTATATTGCATAAGTATGCATTGGAACTCGGGAGTTGGGCTCCTGCTCGACCCCCGATTTTCAAGGTGTTACACGTGCACATGACACCTTTTCATTTGGCCACTTTAGGGGGCTGCAGGGATATTGCAGGCAATCTGCATCTAGATATTGCAGTGAGACATCCCATCGGGGGTAGTAGTTAGTAAACAGATGGCCACTTCTGCTGAGGCATTGTCTATGAGGGCAGCTATGGAGTTACAAGTCAAGTCAGGTCTTCGTCAGCTGCAGATGATCATAAATGAACTCACCTTATTGAACCAGGGAGGTCAAGATGTGTGGCTACTTCATTTTCATCATATCATTTGGGATGCATGTTGAGTAGTAAATCTCTAGTTCCTACCCTCTTGATCTTTACCCAAAATATTTTTTTACCTGCTGAACATGTCTGCTCGCATATGGCGATTCCCTGAGGACAATCCCTTTCTTGATAGCCGATTGGAGTTGTCAATAGTTAATACAACAAGAGTGATGCTACCATACATTAGGTTCGACATTTTTGATGGTTGAGACTTCCGATGCAGATGATTCAGTGGGGGAAAGATATAGAAGGGAACTGACTTTGTTCTGACCTCCAAATGGCCTTGATATGGTCATTAATGGTGGGGAGGAGATTTCGCTCTCCAACAGTGATGGTCTTCAGGTGGAGATCCAGGATGCGATGTCTACTCTTCAATGCATCAGGAATGCAAAAACCAAATTTTAGTTGGGGATAAGAAAGCTGAAGCTGTCCTAATTTTTAGTACGTCTGGATCATACTCTCAATTAAGGATGAAAAAGCTGAACCTTAGTGGGTGGGTTAGATCTACGGAGAGGAAGACCAAGTAGAGCATTGGCCATTTCGTTGACGCTGAAATCATTGACTGAGAAAAAATGAAAGGTTCAAGGGAACTTCTTAACTTGAAAGTAATCTAGACAAGGTGAGCAGAAGGCAACTTGCCTTGGTGACTCAATGAAGATCATTCCTTGGAATATCAGGGGCTTAAAGGCAGAAGATAAGAAGCTGGTAATGAAGTTAGATCAAACAGAGCTAACGTTCTAATGATTCCTGAAACCAAGAAAGCTTCCTTCAGCTGTGAAGAGATTAAGGAGATATGGGGCAGTGCTGATTTTGATTGGAATTGTATCGAGGTGGAATGCTACTTGGGCGGGTATTGTTATCATATGAAATTCTGAGTCCTTGAGGAAGATCTATCACAGGGGCAGCAGATGGTCTCTTTCTATCTTATTTGAAATGGTGGAGAGTAGTGCATCTTGGATGCTCTCATTGATCTACAGCCCAAACGATCCTGGTCTAAGAGTTGGGAGGTCCTGGTCTCAGAGTCTGGGAGGCAATCTCCCAGGAAGGGGCAAGACTTTCTCTAAGATAGATTATATGGAATCATAGTCTACCGATTTTCCATGAACTGCCAGTTCTTTGGCTTTGGTGGTCATCTTGATAACATGATCTGCGATGAACGAACCTTCCAGCATTTTTTATCGACATAGGCATTCATGTGTTGTAGTGTCTGAGACATGATGGAGTTTTCATATTTAGCAATTATTATAATTATTATCATTATTATTCGTAAATATCATTAACAATAAGAAGATTCTCATATTAGAGCATTAAATCTTGCACCATCAAACCCAGAATAAGATTTTTACTAGACTCATTGTCATCCACCCATTGTGCATATGCAACTTTTTTCTCACTGGATGATTCCTTACTGGGTTCAGCAGGCTTCGGTGTCGAGAGCACATATTGAATTTTGCTTGCACGTAAAAAGAGTGGATTTGATGTATCCACATCCCATAATTATTCCCATCTACTATATCATACTTTGCTAAGCCCGATAGCATGTCCTTGAAACTCATGAAAACAAATAGCTCAAAATGAAAAATGGGTTATATACCACTGACTTTTCAAGCTGATAACCCTTGATTGTGATGATATTCAGTGGTTGATGTCGCTCTCATATACCCATCACTGTTCCAGAAGTGCACAGGCGTAGATGGTGCTAATTTTGATTCCACGTGGCCCAAACGACCCAAAATAATAAACTAGGCCTCACTAGTGGGCATGAACCCAATGCAAAACTTCAATTCTGTGCTGGTGATTGGGCTTGAATTTCCACATATGGATTCGATGATTATCAGAATCTGAGCCTGCCGGTGGGCCCAATTTGGGTTGGCCTGGATCTTAGCAAAAAGTGTTGGGGCCAAAATAGAGGGTCAGGATCGAAATTGGTTTATAGGTAGGCTGGCTCAGTTTTGTGACTTGGCAAAAGATTCAACTCACCACCTACAACACTTACTACATAATGGAAAAAAAGTAATGAACAAGCAATGATGGGTTTGTGACCCTCTAAAAACAAATAATAATAGGTTTACTTTTAAAAAAATAATGATGCCATTTTCTTTTTATTTTAATAATATCTTCAAATGATTTTCCTTACCCAACATTTTGATCTTATCTTTTCTTTGTCACAATAACAAGGGCACTTACTCCCCCCTTTATCACATTGAAGCTTCAACAATGGTACAAGGGCAAGAACAATGGATTACTCAGCAACCACACTGGTCTGTTGCAAGAGAAAATCAAGCTGGTTCGATGAAAGAGAAAGACGTGTTGTTGTAGATGATGTTCAACAGAAATAATGATGACGGTAAACCAGATCCTAACCCGATCCCTATGTAGCACAAGATCCACAATCGCTTTTCAAAAATGGAGTTTCAGAGCATGCTCTGATACCAATTTGAAGGATGAAGATTGTCAATTGGGTACTTTGTTAGTGACATGTATGGCTGTGGATGTAAACTAACAAGTTCAATTTGATTGTAGGTTGCTGGAAAACCAATCAGATGGCAAGTCAGTTGAGATGAAGGGTTCAGATTTACACTCTTCTTGTGTGTTTGTTCTTTACCTGAAAGAGTGGTTCTTTCTGTAACCTTAGGAGGGATTTTGCAACCAGAAGAAATCCCCTGCATTTCACCACAATCCGCTCCACGGATCTCAAGTAGCACCATCATGATGTGAAATCCTGTCCCAAGCTACCAGCTAGCCATTATAGATCATCATGATGTTTATCCAAAATGGCTTTATGGGAAGAGAAAACCAGGATAACACTTAATCCCAATTAGGCTTTGAATACCATGTGTCTAACAAAGCTTGCACGGTTGTTAATATGGTGGGCTCTTCAGCTTAGGGCATCAGACACCCGATTGAGGACTCCCAACTTTGTGCTTCAAAGTTTATTCATCTAGAATTGCAACCGATTTTGGGTGCCTCAGATTCAGCTTACCCATCCATTTAATTTGTGTTGCCCATTTATATATTTCAAAGCCTCATGATCAAAGTACAAGACACACCAATCAATGGTGCCAATGAAGAAGGGTTGAACTACCTTGTAGAACTCCAATTCATACGTCAAAGATTTTACTACTCCGATGTATTGAGTTTCTTGTTAAAGTGATATGTCACCCTACCTAACTCAACAAGGCCCCGATGCCAACACATGGTCGTGCAAGGCATTACAACTAAACCTCAGATGCCTTGCTGAAATGTGACGTGGAAGGTACTAGTTCTTGGATAGCTTTCGTTCGCAAGTTCAAAACTATCCTCAGCTGATTGTGTCCAATGTTCATGCAATCTATTATAGGCTCCATCAGAGTGTTGAAATTATGCATAAAATGCTGATAAATGGTGGCAAGTCCATGGAAACTGCTTACCTTGTCAACGTTCTTGGGTGTTGGCCACTGTAAGATGGCTTCCACTTTGTTCTTGTGATAGACCTTTACACTCTCTGCTGACACCACATTTCCCAGCAATACCTGCTGTTGGTCATGAAATTACACTTCTTTGCATTGACATACAAATGTTCCTGTCTTAGCATGCCAAACATAGCTTGTAGATGTCACATATGCTATGCGACTACAAATCAATATGTCGTCAAAATAAACAACGAACTTGCCAATAAAGGGCACAATACATGGATCATGAGCCTTATATACGTAGTCATGGCACTCGGCAACCCGAACAGCACAACAACCCATTCATAAAGCCCCTCACCAGTCCTAAAGGCAGTTTTCCACTCATCACTAGGATGAATGTGAACCTGGTGATAGCTGCTTTTTAGATTGCTTTTAGAGAACACCTGAGACTCCAGACGCTGATCTAGCATTTTATCTAACCTCAAGATTGGGAAATGGTAATTCACTACTATTTTGTTGATAGCTCGATTGTCAACACATATTCTCCATGTGCCATCCTTCTTCAAGGCAGGCACAGCGCATTGGCTCATGGTTTCTTGAATCAATGCTTTAGCCATTAAGTCCTGAACCTGTCAATGGAGCTCCTCATATTTGGGATTTCAATAGGCCACCTTATTTGGGAGAATATATCCCGAAATGAGGTCAATATGACAATGCATATCCCTCTGAGGGGTAAGCCGAAAATCCATGGGCATCACATCCTGATACTCCTCAATCAGAGGCCTAACCTTCTCAGTTATAAGGGATCTGCTCTCAATTTCAAGTGCTACAAATGTGCATATCCACACTCTTGGGCTTCCCACTTTTAATTGCTACCATTGAGAGGAGATTTTCTCGTTCCCTTTATTTGGTTTGAGTCTAGACTCCTCTCATTGGCTTGAATGATTTTTTTAAGCCATATTTCCCTAAGACGGAAGTATTTTTCCTTCCATCATGTACAACACTGTGGTCATATTGCCACTGCCTGCCTAGGAGTGTATGACAGGCATCCATGGCACAACATCGCACCAAACTTGATTTATATATTTTTCTAATTGATATTGAGAGCACGATGAGACATTATTTAGAGACTGTTACCTGGTTTTGCTAGTTGATGACCATCGTGTACAACACTGTGGTCATATTGCCACTGCCTGCCTAGAAGTATATGACAGGCATCCATGGCACAACATCGCACCAAACTTGATTTATATATTTTTCTAATTGATATTGAGAGCACGATGAGACATTATTTAGAGACTGTTACCTGGTTTTGCTAGTTGATCCAAGACAATTTGTAGGTTAGTGGATGCTCTTCACTCTTCATATTCAACTTCTCAAACGCTTCTAGCTAAATCAAATTCTTGCAGTTGCCACTGTCTAAAAGATGAAATGGAACGAAAGATGGTACTTCTTAACCAATCCTCAGCTTCAATTGGCTTGGACATCAAGAGGTGCTCTTGCAACGCCAATGCCTACATCACCATATGCCACTCCATTTTCGTTGTCTTCCCCATTATCATTGTATGCATGGTCACCATCAAACTCATGTTTCTGAGGCATTTCTTCCACCATCAGTTCTTTACCTATCTTGATAGGTTAACTTTCTTTTGTACTCAAAAAGCAGCGATTCGGGTCAACGCATTTAAAACACTGAATGGTGCTACTACTATTGTTGATTCCTGATGTTAGAATACACGACAATGTGACAATGTGCATTGGGTCTTCATACCAAATAATCCTTAACCATTCACCCTGTTGTATGCATTGTTGTAATGAATATTGATTATTCTGGAGGGCACTCAACTAGATTTATACAATTGGCTGCCTCCTTGTGTCTGGACTCGGGCCTGATGGGATTCCATCATCAAAGTTCTATGGTATGCGTTAATGCATGAGAAATGTGGGTTGTACTGCTGCATGACCCATCTAACAGATATGGATGTGGGCATACAATTGTATGGCCCATCTAGCACATTTTCTTATCTATTCTTTAGTTAAATTGAATTAGGACTCCTAGTTAGGTCCTAAGGGAATTTTTGCTTTTGATACCTGAGGGTGTTCACCAATGGAGCCGAATTACAAAGTTGTTGGTGATCAAGGAGATGTATTTGAAGACCCAAGGTGTAGAAGATTGGTTGGAAAACTCATCTATTTAACTATTACTCGCCCAAACAGATCATATACATTGAGTGTGGTGAGCCAATGTATAAGTTTCCGAGAGTACCTCACATGGAGACAATTGTTCAGATTTTGCGGTATCTTAAAGGAGCACTTGGTCGGGAAATTCTGTAACAATCATCTTCAAGTCATTGGGTATTCTGATGCAGACTGGACATGTTCTTCTACATATATGTGGTCAACTACTAGGTACTGTACATTTGTGGGAGGAAATCTAGTCATGTGGAAGACTAAGAAGCAAAGTATTGTGGCCAGATCAAGCACTAAAGTAGAATAGAGCAATGGCTCACACTACCCAGTGTTTAAATTATCGGCGATATTATCGAAATATCGCCGATAATATCGGTGTCGCTGCACCGGCGAAACTGAAACCCCAATTTTTCGTTTCTCTACGGAATATCGACGAAATATCGGCGAAATTTTCGATATGGTCGATAATTTGGATTCTCGCCGAGAATATCAACTGTATCCTTGCGTAAATACGTAAAAATCGGAAAAAAGTTTACAAAATAAAAATAAAAATCTTTGATTTCGATAATACCTTGTTACTGCCGATGAAAATCTCGAGATCTTCTCGGATGCCAGAGGTTTTTTTTTTAATTGGAGATGAGGGAGAGGGATTTTCGGGTTGAAAATCCAGAGATATGGGCGGAAAGGAGAGGAATTTTTGAAATTTTAGGTTGAGGGAGAGGGATTTTCGATGTTTAAGCTGAAATTGGGGATCGGGCTCTGGCTTTGACGAACGTGGATTAGATACTGACGGGTTGAGTAGCGAGTCGTCTACGTCACCAAGTTCTGTGGGGCCCACTATGATGTATGTGTCATATCCACACCATCCATCCATTTTGAGATATCATTTTAATTCATGAGCCAAAGAACGAGGCAGATAAAAATCTGCAATGGACCTCATCACAGAAAATAGTGGGGAGAGTGATTCCCACCATTGAAACTATCCTAAGGCCCACCGTAATGTTTATTTGAAAACCAACCTGTTCAAAAGTTAAAAAAGACATGAAATAAGTGAAAACACAAATATCGGCTTGATCTAAAACTTTTGTGGCCTTTAGAAGTTTTTAACGATGGGCGTCACTGTCCCCACTGTTTTCTGTTCTGGGGTCCACTGGAACTTTGGATTTAACTCAATCTTTGGATATTGCCCTAAAATGATCTCCCCAAATGGATGGAAGGTGTGGATACAAAACATACATCATGATGTGGCCCACGGAACTTGGTGACGTCACTTCAATAGCCAGTCTCGCTGCTCCATCCGCGCCAGGCTTTAACGGTGTAGGTCGGTGCTCCGTGGGCCCCACCATGATGCATCTGTTGTATCCATGCTTCAAATTAATTTTAAAATATTATTTTAGATCTTGATCCAAAAAATGAGGTAGATATAAAACTCAGGTGGACCACACCACGGGAAAATAGTAGTGATTAAATGTCCACCATTTGTTCGTTTCCTGTGGTGTGGTCTACTTGAGTTTTTTTATGTTCTTCCGTTTCATAGTAAAGCCATAAAATTATGTGTTAAAATGGATGAACGGAGTGGATGAAATAAATAAATAATGGTGGACCCCACATGAACCTCAACATGAGGAAGTGGATTAGCTACGTAACAAGTTGAGCGGGGGCAGATTAGATACGGACAAGGTCAGTAGCCAAATAGCTATTGAAGTGACGTCACCAAGCTCTGTGGACCCCACCATGATGCATGTGTTGTATCCATACCGTCCATCCATTTGGAGTGATCTTTTTATGGCATGAGAAAAATAATGAGATAGATCTAAAGTTCAAGTGGATCCCACCATAGAAAACAGTGGGGACAGTGACATCCACCGTTCAAAACTTCTTAGGGGTCATAGAAGTTTCCGATCAAGCTTATATTTTTGTTTCACTTCATCTATCTCTATGTTAACTTATGAATAGGTTGGATCTAAAAATTAATCATGGTGGGCCCTATAAATGTTTCAACGTTGGGTGTGATTGATCCCACGGTTTTCTGTGGTGGGTCCACTGAACTTTAAATCTGTCTCATTCTTTTTCTCATGCCTTAAAACGATCTCTACAAATGGTTGGACGGTATGGATACAGCACATGCATCATGGTGGGGTCCACAGAGTTTGGTGACGTAACTTCCACGAATTGGCTGTTGTACCTCACACCAGCTATATAGCTGCTATAGGTACGTGTTCGTGCGAATACGAGCACTGACACTCCTTTAGCTCCGAGTTATACGAACGGTTCAAAGGAGATCAAAGTTACATGGGCCCCACAGTGATGTATTTATTATATCTACACGGTTAATCTATTGTTAGAGATCATTTTAGAGCATTATCCAAAAAATGAATCATATCCAAGGATGACATCACTATAGGGCAATTGAAGGTTTCAACGGTGGAAATATCTACACAGTTAATCTATTAACAGCTTGGATGACAAATACACATCACTGTAGGGCCTAGGAAGGTTTTAACGGTGGAAGTCATTATTCCCACTGTTTCCTATGGTATGATCCACTTGAGATTTGGATATGGTTCAACCTTGGGCTCAACTCCTTAAATGAGTTGAAAAAACGTATGGACGGTGTGGATAAACTACTTATTTTCACGGTGGGCCCCACTTATTATTTAATGCATTCTAATAATGATTTTTTCATTCCTGAATATGTAACTATGTGTATTCAGGCATGTCCTGAAGTTTTGCTGAAAAATTTCATCGTTTTCCCCATATTTTCCTCTTTTTCCCCGTATTTCCAGTTATCGGCGATATTATCGGCGATAACGATATTATATCTTTATCTCTAGCCAGCGAAACTTGTAACGATACCGACAACTCGAACACTGACACTACCTATGAGCTAATATAGATTAAGAAACTATAGCAGGAAATGGGCTATGTAGTGAATCTACCTATGTTGGTTTTGTGACAATTAGATGGCATCCCACATTGCAAACAATCCGGTCTATCATAAAAGAATCAAACATGTTGAAGTGGACTGCCACTTTATACATGAGAATGTTTCTAGTGATAAAATCTCTACTCCATATGTCCGGTCACAAGATCAACTTGCTAATGTGCTCACCAAGGCTCCACCTCACAATCAGTCTACATGCATATATTCCAATCTTCGCATTGGCAACATCTATGCTCTAGCTTGAGGGGAAGTGTTAATGCATAAGAAATATGGGCCGTTGAACTGTACGGCCCACCAAGCACATTCTCTTGTTGATTCTTTAGTTAAATTGAATTTGGGCTCTTTGTTAGTACTTTAAGGAAAAAATTTTCTTTTGTTACTTAAGGATGTTTATGCCTTTTTCACTTGCTTATTATTAATATAAATAGGAGAGTTGTCTAGCCCAACAATCCTCTTTTCTTTTCTTTTAGCAACTCTCCTATCCTCTTATTTCTTCTTTCTTCTACTTCTAGTTTACAAATCTACAGTAGGATTTTATGCTGACCCATGTGATATGTAGCATTAGTTCATCTCAAATTGAAGGTTGTAGTCCACTGGTATACTGGACAACCAATTGGTTGTCCATCTTGACAATGTCGTTGTGCGATACTAATTTATGACGTATTCAATACTCCCAAATGCGAAATATAACAAGAAGTAAAGAGTTAACACATGCAAGATACATAACATACCACCTTACCGGTGTTGATTTCACATCCCAGTAGGCTCTACCAAACAAGGTTTACACCAAGAAAACCAAGCCGAGTTACATTCATTGTATTTAGATTGTATCTAGATTTGTTGTATTTAGATTGTGTTTAGATTCATTGTATTTAGATTGTGTCTATATTCATTGTATTTAGATTGTGTCTAGATTCATTGTATTTAAATTGTATCTAAGTTCGTTGTATTTAGAATAAAGTGTTTAGATTCATATTTTTCTTTTTATAAGTATATAACTCTTGCAAAATAAAAAAACAAATCTTGGTAATTCTTGCATATTAGTAATAAAAAAAAGTTCTTAGCCTGATTTTCTTGGTTTAAACCTTATTGGTAAAGCCTGTTGGGACATGAATTCAACACCGATAAGGTGGTATTTTACGT
>JAJHSJ010000014.1:35484812-35569643 GCA_021015155.1 Magnolia officinalis
TGATCATTTGTAGGGGCCACACCTGATATTGAATCCAGTACTCATCATATCTAGTTCCATGCAGTGTGCACTTGGGACGGGATTACATTCCTACATTCTATTCTTAGATTGAGTGAGGTTCGAATAAACTAACCTTTACCTCATCAGTGAAATCATGTGTGTCATGGGAGTGAAGTGTGTCACTATCATTATTTGAAAGACACCCACGTCTCTTGATCATTCCTTTGGACAGTCATTGAGATCGACTTATCTGAAATTGAACCTTGCTCATTAATGGAATCCAATTCCTCATTCGTAATTTCAGTTTCTGCCACAAGCGAGTTATGATCACTTTCTTGACATTCTGCTTCTAGATTAGGATGAGGCTGGGATAACCTAGCCTTTCCTTCTCCATAAGTTGTGACTGAATGATTGAAATTGAGGCTGTGAGCAATTCACATGATTGTATGACAAGTTGATTAAACTGCTCTTGTGCTTCATGAGCTTCTGAAGTGAATCCTCTTGGATTGTTTCTGATTGGGTGTCAAAGGTAGAGGACCCAAGAGAATTATCACCATGATATATAGCTGGTTCAGCTTCCTGACATGATGTTTCCATTGATTATAGTCATACGGATCATAAGTGGGATTAATCTGATGGTGGTAATACTTATTATCACTCATATAATTCACGCATTGTTTTCTTTTTCTCTGATGGGTGATAATAATTCTCACTCCCATAGTTATGATAACCCTAACATTCGCGTACTATTTTATTAATCCGTGGGGTTTGTAATTGTTCTCCTGCATATGATCGCGTAAGGACTTTTTAACCGATGGAGTGTTATGCTCAGGTTGGTTCTTGATGATTGTTTCAGGAAAATTTTGAGACATAGGTGGATGTCTATCATCATTATCATACATCCCTTCGCACTGTTTCGCATGCTCAAAAGCTATCTCAACATATTGATGTCCCACTCGTGCATATACATGGTGAAACCCTCAATCGAATCTAATCCTAATAAAAATAGAAAAAAGATCCTACAGCGGTATGGAAAGTAAGAGGAGGAGAAGTTAGAAGGAAAGTACCAATTGAGAAGTTCCTATGTTAAAATCCTGCAAAAGAAAAACAAAAGAGATTAGCTTATAAAATAGAAAGTCTAAAGTTAGAAAGTTCTACAATTGAAATAGAAAGTTAGTTTAAAAAGGAAAGTTCCCTAAACTATAAGCTAAGTTAGTTTCTGAAAAGTAAAGTTCCCTAAAATGAAAGTTTCTAAAATAGAAAATTTAAACCTAAAAATTAAAAAAATTAAAAATAAACTAATTCCTAAAAAGGAAAGTTTCTAAAAATAAAATAAAGGAAAGATGAGTTAGTTTCTAAAATTAGAAAGAGTCTCTAAAAAGGGAAATAACTAACCTAGTTTCTAAAAACAAAAGAGGAAAGTTCTAAAAATAAATTAGTTCCTAAAAATAAAATAAAATAAATTCTAAAAAATAATTAGGAAAGTTCTAAGCCTAAAGTTAGAAAGTTCTAAATTAGAAATCCTAATCCTAAAATAGAAAGTAATGTTAGTTTCTAAAAATAAAATAAAAAAAAAATTCTAAAATAAATAAAGGCCTAGAAATAGAAAATTTCTAAAAATAGAAAGTTAGTTTCTAAAAAGGAAACCTCGAATAAGAAAATTTCTAAAACGAAAAATCCCGATTCTAAAAGTAGAAAAAGTAGAGAAATTAGAAAGGGATTACCAAATTAGAAGCTTATGTCAGGATCCTACAAAACAGGAAAACATATTAGTTTTTAAAAAAAAAAAAAAAAAATCTAACCTAAAATTAGAGAATCCTAATCTTAAACTAATCCTAAAACTAGTTAATCTCAGAAAACGTAACCGTCAATCCCCGGCAACGACGCCAAAAACTTGTTCACTCCCCAAGTATAGGGTTGTGATGTAGTAATAAAACTCGGTAAGACTGAGGTCGAATCCACAGGGACTGAAACCTGTACGTTATCTAAAAATAACCAGATCTAGAACTAGGTAAGATGAAATCTAAACTAATTGTGATTTAAGGAATAATGGTGAAATAATTATTTAAAACTTAAGAAAATTCAGAGAAAGGAAACTAGGGATTCAGAGGATCCACTTGTAGAGATCAGGGAGATTTACGCTTGATTTACGACCTCAACTGGAATTGAACTACTTTTGATTAAATTTTCAAGGAGATGAAAGGTGTGAGACTCAGAATCAATTTCATCACAAAACCATGCTCATGAGACAAAGTAAACAACAAAATGAAACCAATCCACAACAATCAACAATGGATGAATGTTAGAAAAAGTTCTGTCATCCAACCATGTCCAAGGGGCAATGATGAATAACAGGGTTTCCTAACATCAAGATAAAAGTAAAGGAATTACATAAAGCTATCACAGATTAATTGTAATTATAGTTACAAAAAATCATTAAAAACTATATGTAATTTCTTATAATCAACTAATGGAGAAGTAGTTCAATGTATATAATCCAAGCCGTAAAATCGGCCCATCTCACTACAAGCTTCACCTCTTAGCCCTAGCTAAGAAGTTTAGCCAACCATATTTGGCTAGATCCCTCAAACAAAACAGAATAAAATAAAAAGAAAATAAAAAAATAAAAAAAACAACTCTCCCTGTCTCTCTCACGTTCCCTGTCTCTCTCTCCCTTTCCAGCCGTCAGCTATAGATTCAAAACCTCCCTCACGTTCTTTCTCTCTCTGTTTTATAGGTGCCAGGGGCGATGGAGAGGAGGAGAAATAACAACTTTGTTTGGAGCTTTACGCAACTCTTCCTACGCCGCCAAAAACGGACCCTCCCAACTCCCTTCTTCCTTGCTTTCTTTCCAATGTTTTAGTGTCCCTTAGGAGGATTTTAGCTGGTCTAGACGATGGACGGTTTAGATTGCCCATCTGATCAAATATAGGGGCCCACATGATTCTAGAAAATCCAGAATTTGCGGTCGTACGAAAATAGCGTCCTGCGTAACATCTCTTACGTTGTTCTGATGGTGGGGCCCACTTTACTTTGTATTGAGAAATCCACTCCGTCCAATGCATTCTTCTAAAAAAACTAGTCAAGAATGGCTGGTTTTGAAGGTCCATTGACATGGCCCAGAGAAGAAATCACAATGAAATCCATTTTGAACGTCCCAAGGCAGTCCACTTGTGGCCTCTGTATCGCACATGTGTGCATGTATGTTTGCAAGTGACAACATGGTTTTGTAGCTTTTGAAGCCCTCTACACGGTGGATGGTTCAGATCGGATGTACGGATCATTGGTGGGGCCCACAGTCATTCGCAAAACGGACAGCGTCCGGACGCGACAGAGCATCGGATTTCGTCCGCTGTGACGCTGGTGGGGCCCGCTGTGAGCATCTTTAGATGAATCCAGACCGTCCAGTAGATTATTCTTGAAAAACTAGTCAGACATACCGAATTTTGGATCCTATTTGTGATGGCCCACAGAGTTTTAAACTCACCGTTCGTCTGACGTTTGGACGGTTAAAAATTGATATCTGCTATCATTCGAAATAACGCCACCTAGGCGTGGGTTATAGTTACCCTAGGAAATGGATGAATGGTTTGGATTTCCCATATGGATAATGGGTAGGGCCCACAGTAACAACCAATCCCAGATGGCATTAATTAACGCTGTTGGAAAATAAAAAAACGGAAGTTTTTGTTTTGCGTGATGAGTCGGTCAACACCGACTTTAACCAATGCATCCGGTCCGGTGCACGTTGAATGCACATACGCTCTTTATACATGTGATGTTCATGGGCCACCATTGTGATGGTCTTGAGAAATCTGATCCATCCATTCAATTGGTATCCCCATTTAAAGCGTTGAATCAGAAGTTGAGGTATATCCAGATACCAGGTGGGCCCCAATAATGAATTAAGGGGCTGATCTGGTCGTTGGGCCACTCTACAAAGATCTGGGAGCTAGAATTCGACGTGTACGGTTACTTATATCCCTCAGACCATGTATGAAGTTTCGGGTCGATCAGATGGTGGAAACCCTGTGATCTTGCATTCTGGCTGTCTTCAGAGCCGTTTAACATGAACGACCTGATTTTCTTAGATCTATGGCGTGTAAATCTGTAGATCTTGGTCCCCTGGAGTCCTTCCCTTGCCTTGGTGTCTTCAGATCATTAATCCATACTTTAACAACTTTTATAGTCCACGCTTGTAAATGTACCTTGCATCACAAACACGATTAAATTGGGCTTTTAAATAGTGGCACGTTCATAAATTCGGTAATAATTGGGGTCCAATATGCAATATTTGACCCTCAACAAGTATTCCGACGTGGAAGTGGGAACATGTATCCATAGATTTTATCATGGGTTTGTCGAGGACTCAGCGCAGTCACGACACCCTCTGGGTTGTCGTAGATCATCTGACGAAGTCGACACATTTTCTGCGATTCGTGAGACCTGGCCTTTGGACCGGCTTGCCAGATTATTCATCGTAGAAATTGTAAGACTGCACGGTGTTCCAGTTTTAATCATTTCTGACCGAGACTCGAGGTTCACGTCTCAGTTTTGGAGGAGCTTTTAGAAGGAGATGGGGTCCATTTTATATCTCAGCACCGCGTATCATCCGCAGACCGATGGGCAGACCGAGAGGGTCAACCAGATCCTCGAGGATATGCTCATAGCTTGCGTGATTGACTTCTCGGGTACCTGGGATGAACATTTACGCCTGTCTAAGTTCGCATATAATAACATCTATCAGGCGACTATTGGTATGACTCCCTTCGAGACCTTGTATGGTAGGTCATGTAGATCTCCCAGTTGTTGGGCCAAGGTTGGAGAGCATCGTCTCCTAGGCCTCGAGCTTGTGCAACAAACATCAAAAGTTATCGATATCATCAGGTAGAGGATACGCAAAGCTCAGAGCTGGCATAAGAGTTTTACTGATCGTCGGTGTCATCCCTTGGAGTTGCTGTTGGGAACAGAGTGTATCTCAAGGTCTCACCCATGAAGGGCGTAGTTCGATTTGGAGCGAAGGGCAAACTTGCCCTGAGATTCATAGAACCTTTAAAGATTACTAGGCACTTCACTATTTTGTTGAGGAGGCGTCTTGGGAGTGCGAGGCTGAGATTAGAGAGCGTTAGCCCCATCTTTTTGTAGATTGATTATGCTTTGTATTGTATTGATTTAAAAGAACAAAGAACGGATTAAGGGGTCATTTGTTAGAGCATAAATAATGAAGAGAGATTGAAAGGCGTTTAGAAGAGTAGAAATTAAACATGAAGTGAAGAAATGAGATAGAAAGGAGAAGATCAAGTATTTTAGTCAGTTGCTGCGTGGGTCACGCAACCAATAAATTTGTTGCGCGGGTCGCACAACTGATTCCCTCCATTGCGTGGGTTGTGCAACTGATTTCCTCCATTGCGCGTGTCACGCAATTGATTTCCTCCATTACGCGGGTCGCGTAACCAAGATTAGAAAATTTATTTTGAACGGTCAGATCTGATGTAAGGTGGGTCCCATGGCACAAAGATCGATGGTTCGCACGTGTGGAGGCCTATAAATACCCCACTCCCCCTCTCATTTGAGAGGGAGAAGAATTTTGAAAGAGGAGCAGAGCTCTAAAGGAAGACTGAAGGTGAGAAGGGGAAGTCAGAAACTTGTTGCGCAGGTCACGCAACCAGGTCATCATATGGTCAATTATAAAAAGGGTCAAAATGCTGCCGAAATCATCCAGTTCGATCTTCATTGCTCAAAGCTCTCCTTTTATGCAAGGGACAAGCTTAAAAAGGGAGAAGTTGAATGATCAAATCAGCACAACATTCCTCCTAAGGAGATGATCGAAGCAACTGTCGAAATGCTGCCGAATTTGAGATTCGACATTCGAACTTTGTTAATTTCAATTTATGTATTTCAAATGATCTATCTTAGAATCAAGGGATACTAAAGGATGTAAATGAACTTAGTATTAATAATACGATGATTGTTCTTCATATACTCTCTTGTTATGTTCGAATAAGATAATTTTCTCCAAATCGAATGCATTTGTTCTTGTTCAAAATAAGAAGATATCAAAGCTATCACAATATCTATTATAATTGAGTCATATAAATCATAGAAAACTGAAAATGTTCCTTTAATATCAAACTAAAAATCAATTAGGCCTAATAAGAACAAGAATCAAAGCAAGATAATCATCCAAAAATGCTATAAGCTTCACCCCCTTAGCCTTATCTAAGAGGTTTAGCCAACCATAGACATGATTAAAACCAAATCTCTTAAACAAAGCATGAAAAATAAAGTAGGCAAGAAGAAAAACTCATTGGCGGCTGCTCTACCCTTGTGCTATGCTCCTTGGAAAAGTCTAGAAACCGCCTCAAATTTATGCACTCTGCGCAGTTTTTCAAAATAGACTTCCAGAACTTTCCTTTTTTATACTCCAAGTTTTAGAATATGTTTTTTTTTTAGGACAATTTTCAGGAATAGATTTTTTTAGGACAATTTTCAGGATTTCTTTCTTTTTCTTCACTTCAAATCTTCGATTCTCTTCATTCCCCACTTGGTTTCCTTGGATCTTTGACATGTGAATTTTTCATTAATGACTTCCAAATCTCCAAATCTTTATTTATTAATCTTTTGAGCATAAATCTTCCTTTTGACATCAATTTTACTTTAAGCTCTCAAAATCATCTCGCACATGAAAACATGCATAATTATATCGATTAAGCACTATCATGTTTATAAAATCAAGGTTTAATAAGGGGAATATGCAATATTTCACACTCAACATCGTTGTATCCTGAAGGTCGATTGCTCTAGAAACCTGTTGCACTTGGGATGTTGTTCAAGAGAAACAAATTCGATTTCAAGCCGAGTGACTCACGTCACGGCTCGACTTCTATAAACCGATAAGTTTCTCTTATTCTCAATTTAAATTTATTTTATGAAACTGGTTTTCCAAACTCCATATCCCAATAGTCTCCTCCTCCATATGGTTCGCAGGCAGGAAGCAGATCCTAACCATTGACAACCTTCAAAAAAGTGGTACAGTTCTCCCAAACATCTGCCTTCTATGCATGAGTAGTACGGAATCAGTAGACCATCTTCTCTTGCAATGTCCCGTTGCATATCAGCTGTGCCAACCTCTTCGAGGTGAATTGGATTATGCCACAATCAGTTCCGTAGATGCGTTGGGCTTGGCACGGAGTCCTGTTGGCAAAAGATAGATTATCTGTTTGGCAGTTACTTCTTCTGGCTGGTTTGTGAACCTTTGGAAGGACCATAATGCTCGTTGTTTCAACAACAAGCAACATATTTTGGAGAGCAAATTCTGAGGAGGCTGAAAAGGGATGTAGTTGAATGGGCTACTAGGCACCTTCAAGTAGAATTAAATGTAGTCTGTTCTCTGCTAGAATTGTAAAGCTTCCCTTTTGTTGTATTTTTTGTCTTGGCTTATTGACAAGCTGATTTTAATAAAGTTTATTCATGACCCTTCAAAAAAGTGCAATTCAGATTGTTATAAGAAGCCTTGCCTAGTCATGTAATGGAATTTCATGAAATAGCTTCCTATAAATCCCATCAGACTTGGATGAAAGCAATCGAGTAACCATCCAGTCATGGGCCTTGTCTCTAAGTTGTATGAAAGGTGAAGAGAAGTGGTGACAATTCTGAGTATAGGAGCAGGAAGCATCAGTTTCTAAAATGGTTTTTTTTTGGAAAGGTTACTGAAATTTTATTAAAGCAAACTGAAAAGAAAAAACAAAAGGAAAAAACAATGTTGAAACACCAAGGTGGCGATCCAACTACAACCCTAAAAGTAGTTTCTAAAATTTTAGCAAGTATAAACATCTAAGTGTGATTCGAAGATCCAACCTATAGATATAAGAAAAAGGTCCAACATCATCATAGCACCACTACCATTACAGATTTAAGAAAAAGATCCAACTGCAAATAACTAAATTTGTTAATTATTTAACCATGTTAAATTGCCTCTGAAGAGCAGAATGCCCATAAGGCCATTTGATGCCACGAAGTCCCTGAAAACTCTCATGCATGAATTGATTCTACATCCCTCCAGCTTCCCGTATGAGAATCCGATCACAATAAAATCCCCCCACGCACCAGCAGAGATTCCATTTTCTTTTGATTTGCACAATCCCCCCACGCACCAGCAAATATGATCATTATCTCATTTGGTTCCTTCTGTTTTGAGTCTTGAATTGCCGCAACATCTATTTTTCTTTTCCTAAGAAAAATCTTTGGCCGCTGCTGGTTTGAGAAGGTCCCCGAAGCCCCTTACATTCAATATGTCTTCATAATTCACTGGTAAGACACCCCTCACCATTACTCTCCAGTTTACAATAACCACCTCAAAATTATTGACCTTGTTTTCATAATTTACTGAGCATTTGAGGTTGTCCAACTCTTGCATTGCTCTTACTTTACTACCTCGAATGCTACAACCTATATTCCTTCCAACTCGAAGAGAATATCATTTAGTTTCCCAGATTCTCTAGGGATCAAATGGCCCAATTTCTTGCTTAGCTCAATAAATTCACCCAGTGTGGTATGCTCGCATTAATCCACCACTATGGTCTCCTCCATCACCCTATTGACATTTCAACATTGCTACCTTCCACGTCCACCACAAAAACTGGACATAAAGGATTGTTTGTTTGTTTGTTTTATGTATTTATTTATTTTAATCTGTCTCCCTTTAGCTTTCTTTGACCAAGGCCCATTTGTAAAATTGGCCGACATTACAATGCTTCTAAGTTCCAATTTTTTTTTTTTTCATTTAATATTTGTAGTGTTAAGAATGCTATAGCAAAACGGGTGACTATTGGACATAGTTAGTTACCCCAACGTGTTTTCTCATTCGACTGAGAAGAACGGAGTGTTTATACATAAAGGCCGTGATTCTTCTTGCCCCTGCAACCACATTTTAAAATAACATACCTGTATCTTCTAACATAATATCTACACAATGGGTTCCAAAAGAGATTCAAAATAAATGACACCTCTTCTCCATAAGACGATAACTAATAACTATATATGAGGTTACGTTGTCTGTAATTAGCAATTACTTGGACAATATACTCCTCTCCCATTTTCTCAACTACATTATCTAGTAAATGAAATAAATAATGTGCAGTATGAGAATGGACTGATGCATCCATGGACTTTAAAAACATTGTCCCAGCTAGACAATTCATTAAAAATTTTATGAGATACCAACCAAATCGATCAGTCCATCCGTTAGCCATGAGTGAACAAGCATACGTTTTTCACGATTCCTTATATTCGGCTACGAAAGATCATGTAATCAACCTCGACTTTGAGGCACATCTCTCTTATTTTATGATATGAATGAGGTTTAAGCCAAGGTCCAAATTAAACTGTTCCTCAATCATAACTTTAAAGCATTTTTATTTACTTGCGTTGAAAGCGATGCCGGTTTGGTAAAACCACCTAGCGATATATTGAATAGTAGTTTTCCTTTCTTCTTCTTCTTTTTTTATTTTTTATTTTTATTTTTTTATTTATAACGGTTTTCTAAAGTTGTTTGGGCCAACCATTTTCCCTAACTCCTTTGGTCAACCACATCCTCAGGGTATGGTCTACACCATCTATCCATGGGCCCATACCCACGAGCTCTTTTCGAGGCCAGTGGCGGTTTAGACCGGCTTGTCGACATAAGGGGGTAGGGCTAACTTCCTTTACATCAACTACGTTTATATCCTCATATGCATCTTGTTCCATATATTCTTCTTAACGTAGGACACTATCGCATCTCTTCTCAATTATTTATCCATATACTCCATAATCTCCCTTCAGAGTTCTGAGTAATTTTGTCACATCTTTTGCATTTAACCCCGCTAAATGTGGAAGGTGTTGCTTGTGCTGCATAATGCCACCGTAATCCACATACCCACATAATTCACATACTAAGTGAGTCTTATCCGTAACATTACGATAGTGCCCATACTTCTAACCCAGGTCATTCAACTTGGGTTTCAAAGAGGAAGTTTCGAAAGAAGACATGGTGTAGTTATTTGTTATAACTTGTAACTAAAACTTAAAAACTAAAAAATAAAGACTAAAGTAAAGATGAGTAAAGATTAGAGAAGAAATGAAATGAGAGATGGGAGAGGGAGAGAGAGAGATAGATAGAGCTACACTTACACACTTGACACTTCCACTAGTACTCTTGTAGAAGACAAAAAAATGGAGAAGAAAAATAGAAAGAGAGAATGTAGAGATACATGCTTACACCACTTTTACACTTGTAGAGAGAGAAAAAACAAAAGAGGAGAAAAAAAAAGAAAGAGAAAGAGACACTTTGGAATAGAGAGAGAGAGAGAGAGTGTAAGGCCCGTATCCTAATCTGTACTGTTCCTTAGACTTCTGCGATCCTCTCTGTCGAATCCGGCGACCCGTGACGCGTAGATAGCATTTACGCACAACCTTGAGACACATCCTGTCGATCTGAGTCGGCTCGACTTGAAACTTGTACCCTATCAACCGCGCCGTCGTTGCGGTTCAAACGCCGGGTCTTGCGCACCGATGCGATACCCAGGCCAAGAGTTGTGGGCCCACGTATATTCCGAAGAAACTCCGCGCGTTGCAAATCCTGAGAGAATATCTACAAGCCATCACATCAATGAAGTCAAGTAAACATCCCATCACACCCATCCCTTTCTCATCTAAAAGTCAACACAACCCATGCCTCTCATGTCACTCTCTTACACAACCCATACCACCCATCACCCATCACTCCATCCATCACCCATCCCTCTCGCCTTACATCTCCTCTCTCTCTCTCTCTCTCTCTCTCTCTCTCTCTCATTCTCTCCACCATTTTTTCCTAAGTAACAAGAGTGGACATCCAAGCTTTCCAAGAGGAGAGCAAGTGTGGCCCACTTCCTACCCCAAATCTCTCACACTAGCCCTTCAATCATCATCATCTTCCATCAAAGAGAGAGCCAATGAGTTTGGCATTCCATAGAACCAAGAAGATTAGCAATTGGCGGGTGCTCTTTAGGTAGATCTTTTCATTTTCTTACATAGGGTGAGTGGGACCCACCAATCAATGGTGAGGATCCCATCTTGGCCCCTAGGAGTGACCAATGGCCCACCTTGATCGCATGTATGTAATGAAATGCAAGAGGGTCACATAGTGGCGGGGCCCCTCCAACAACCTTTTTCTCCCTCTCGCTCTCTCTCTCCTTTTTTTCCTTGATGATGTGGCCAACCCTGATGCAAGTGTTTCATCCACACCGTCCAGTACTGACGGTGGGACACTGCATACCATCCAGCAACTCATTGTTGCCCGTTTTGGGCAGGCCCTGTTTTAAGGGAAACCACAAATACCACCTTGATTTTTAGTGGGATGGCCCAGTGACATGGACCCCACCTGTGGTATGTGCAGCATGCATGTTGTCCATCCAGTGGGACCGGCCCACCTTGCGGCCCATCGTGTAGGTCCAGTGGACCCACCATGATGTACCTTATCCTGATCGTCCAGGTATTGGACGTCCAACAACAACTACTGATGGACCATTTGAAGAAAAACCACAAATATCAGCTTTTTCCTAAGGCTGGTGGGTCCCACACGTGTGGACCCACCTCATGCATATATCCTATATCTGGGTCATCCATCTGGTATGGGTCCCACGCATTAGCAACTACTGCTAGATTGATGTCAGCGAGTTCTGTGGCCTGACCACGAGGTATATGTTATATTCAAATTGTCCATCCATTTGGCAGGTGGAACCCACCATGATGTAGTGTTGTAACCACCATCTAGCCTACTGGACGGTGGGCCCCAGCAGCTGAACGTTGCTGTTTGGCGTCAGCAAGTTCTGCAGTCCCGCATGATGCATGTATTCTAAATCCATATTGTCCATCCATTTTGTTGATGAGCCACAAGTGTGGACCCTACCTTGAGGTATGGGTTTTATCCTAACCGTCTGTCCCTTGCTAGGACGTGGACCTCACCCATCAATGGACGGTGGGGCCTGATGTATGTATTTTACCATGTCGTCTATCTGCAGAGCCACCCTGCACGTGTAGCATCCATAGGACCCACTGTAATGCATGTATTTTTTATCCACACCGTCTAGAGAGCTGGACGGTGGAAGCCCACGTGGTGTATGTGTGTTATGTCTACACCGTCCATTGGAAAGCCGTCCAGACCATCTGTCCAAGATCAGACAGATCCGGCCGTAGGAAACCTACCAATAGGCCCGTCTGATGGAAAGACACCAATATCAGTTGATTTGCAATGGGGTGGCCCACTCACGTGGACCCCATCTTGATGTATATGTGTTGCATCTTCACCATCCATTTTGGAGAGATCATTTTATGGCATGACCCAAGATAGGGGCCAGGTCCAGCTGCAGGCCCAATAGATGTATCTATTTTATTTCATTAGGCCCATTGTGACGTGTATATCGGCCCAGCCCATTTAGTGGAGGGTTGGGAATCGGCCCACCTCCTGGGCGACCCACACCGAAGTGGGACCCACCGTGATTGTATATTTCATCCAGGTCGTCCATCTGTTGGACGCCTAGCAGACCCAGAATGTTGGTGGGCTGGACGTCCAACAAGTGGCCTACTTGCTGAATGTATTCTAAACCCATGCTGGCCATTGTTTGTGGGGCCCCTTTAGTGTCAGATGGGGCCCACCATATTTATGTGTTCTACCCAGGCCGTCTAGTGCTGGGCATCTTACAGGCCCAACGTGTAGATGGGCTGGACGTCCAGCCGCTGGCCCCTCATGATGCATGTATTTAATCTCCACGCTGGCCATTCCTAGTGGGACCCATTTGATGATGCGTGAAGCCCACCATGATGTATGTGTTATATAGACACCATTCGTCCATTTTCTGGATCATGGGCTGCCCCTTAGGGCCCATTATGATGTATTTGCGGCCCATGTGATGCAGCCCATTGTGATTGTATTTGAGGCCCATATATGAGGCCCATTATGTTGTATATGAAGCCCATATGATGAGGCTCGATGTGTTGTATATGAAGCCCATGAGCTGTGGCCCATTACAATGTGTAAGACCCATGTGATGAGGCCCATTGTGATGTATATGAGGCCCATGCGATGCGACCCACTTAATGTATATGAGGCCCATGTGATGCAGCCCATTGTGATATGTGAGGCCCATTATGTTGTATGTGAGGCCTTTATGTGAGGCCAGGCCCCACTATATGTTTGGCTCTATGAGGGCCACTCTTGGGAGCAATGTTAGTTGAATGTCCATATTGATGGGCAATGATGGTTAAATGTCCACATTGTGACCTTCCCTTATGACTCGTTAGGCCCATTCTTGATATGAGTAGGCCATCTAGGCTCGTCCTTAACATGAGGAGAGTATGTCATCATCATATAATATGCTTAGTATAGCTCCATGATCCATGCCCATATACGTCATATATATGCTTGTTATGAGGAGTGATTGATCATATCATATGCCATTAGGTGGATTATTATGGGATTCCCTGAGAGACAGAGTTGCCTCACATGAGCGCGCGGTATGGGCAGGTTTGATGCATGACTGGATGGTATGACTCATACATCTCGTATTTATTATATGACCACCGTATGCCCTAGCGACATCAGGATCTTGGCCTCCACAGGCATATCATGGATGGCCAGATGGGACACCAGAAATCTTTTTCTACATGGGGTACCGTAGATGTCCCTGGGTGAAAGTTCCTAACCCCTCTTGGTACTAGAGGATGCCCCAACGTCTAGACTGAGTGGATATATATGAGCGCATGAGGGCCGTATACTAGTAGGTCGCATTCCCCACAGTGTCGTGGCCAGTTGGGAGTGGATGAGGCCTTACCCGCATGAGGGAGTAGGCAATGTTAGGCTGAGTCTGACCAACTTATAAATGGGTCTACTATCGACGAGCTGGGACGATATTGGTGGCGGGTAGTGAGGTCTCTTCCACTTACCTAATTGTGTGCATGATGGGGCGGCAGGTGGCATTGAGTGTATTAGACCCCAGTGATGATCCCAGAGATGTACGGTACTGATATGTGGAATTATTGAGCAGAGTTGCATACTCAACATTTTACTCATTCATTCATTCACTATCCACTCGGGCTGGTGGTGCGTAACTAATTTGATATGTGTACCTTCACAATGGCCAGGATTTCGGTTGGGCGCGCAAATAACCTAAGATCAGGAATTTACCACATTGAATCTAGCTATCTAAATTTAGGTATGAGACTGGTTTGGATAGAAGTCCCCTGTGATGGACCCCATAGCCTGCGATCCTACGTATTATCATCCCGACTTCACACTCCAGCTTGGTCATTTCATTCACACCGCACATTGCATTGCATCATCAGCACATAACATTTGGTTTACTATGCTTTTTTTCTGCATCGCATAACCTGGATAAGGCTGATGGTATTTATGGAGTTACTGGCATGTTTCTGCATTGCTCTGATATTGCATACTTGGCACTTACCTTGAGCACACACTTTCACCACCCTCTAAGCTTTCTAGAAGCTTATGCACGATAGATACGTGCAGGTCATGCAGGTAGCGTTAGGTCGCAGCAGCGTTGAGCTTGGAGCGTGCAGCTATCTTCTGGAGTTTTGATTATCAATATATGTATTTCCCTTTCAGCACTGTATTCAACTGTTTATATAAATGGATATGTGATGATGATGTTGTCTTGTGATTTGGGTAAACTTGTAGTTATGCTTCTTACGAGATAAATGTACATTGGAAAATCCTCCTTATAGGATCCCATGATCGGAATCTGACGTATGGGCGACAGGAGCCGAGAATGGGGTACTACGAAGGCTGTCAGCACCGTATTTAGCGATTGGGAATTCTGTGAGCCCGGTTTCTTAGTTTGGGGCGTGACAGAGAGAGATAGAGAGTAACACTTACTCACTTGCACGCTTACAAGTTACAACAAAACAAATGAAAGAAAGAGAATTAGAGAAAGAGAGGGAGAAGGAGAATATAAACTTCACTTGTCTTACAAACTTATAGTTGAGAGTTGAGAGTCAAGCCCTTGAGACTTTCTTTACTCTAGTTCTGACTCTTGAGTCACTCTTGTCTTGTAATTGTAACTTGTAGGTAGGTTTGTAGCTTATAGCCTACACTTGAAACAAAATATACGAGAAAGAAGGAAAAAAAATGTAGAATGTTTATGTAATATATGTATGTAGTAGAGAGAATAGAGAGAAAGAGAGAGACAATCAAATAGAAATGTAGAAGTGTAGAAATACTAATATGTATATAAGAGTGAGTGCTTGAATCAATCTATTGTTGAAACTTGAACTTAAATTTTCCTTGAAAAGAAAGATTAGAATTAGAAGAAATGAAGAATGTATGTAAGAGAGTGCTTGAATGTAGAACTTGAATCTTCCTTGAATCTTGATCTTCCAACTTCCAAGAGAGAAGAGAGAGATTAACCACTTGGAAGTAGGAAATGTAATAGAGAGATTAGGACCATTTGGAAATAATAAATGTAAGAGAAGAAGAGAGTAAGAGAGTTTGGGGTGAGAATATTGCAAATGGAAAAGCTTTGGAAGCCTTTTTATGGGAAAAAAGTGTTTTTTTCCTTTTTTGCCAAAAAAAAAAGTGCCAACGGTCATATTTCTGACTGTTGGCCAATATGTTATTGCATATGTTGTATGCAATTGCATATGCAATCACATATTCTCGCACATGTGGAATGTATGATTGCATATGTGCAGCGATTCCATATGCCACTATCACATATGTGATTTCTCAATCAATGTGCGCATATGCGATCGCATATTTGCATATGCGGTCGCACTAAGGTATTTTGTATCGGTATCGGTTGGCGTAATGGTGCCCACCGATACCGATACGTATACGGGGGTGTATCGGCGATACGGGGGCGTAACAGCCCATAACAGTGTAATTTGTTTTGCCAAGAAAATATGAAAAAATATAGATTAAATCCGAAATATTCTAAGCATTCCAAATATGCATTCATTTATAAATTAGAACATGTTTATGGTAGTGTAACGGTCCACTCTTTGGTGAGAAGTTGTAATGGACTGTCTAATGAATTTATAAACCAGACAACCTGGATTTGACTGCAAAACTCATATATTTAATTTTTTAACTATCTACTATCAATGATAGATATATTAGAATGAATGTAATATGAAAATATCTTGCATGTGTAGGTGTTTGCAAATATTTTTCATACCTATGGCTGTGACTGTGATTCCTGTCCTGTGACCTGTCATCCGCAAGTCAAGAATATTGAAAAATAAAAAATAAAATTAGTAGTGTCTGATATACTCCCCTGCAACTTGATTAAGGATTACTTGATTGGTTGTCAGGGATCCTATTTTAAATACAAGTTCGGCAGTGTCAAGTGTGTGCTTGGCTACTTGCAATAATACTGTTGTGAGCTGTCTGTTGCAAATACTTACCTTAATACAAATATATACTATTAATATTATACTTACAATCACAAGTCACTACCAAAATGAAAATCTTCCTTTTTGTGGTTGCTTAACCTCTACATCATCGTCATCGTCATCATCAGGCTGAGGTTGTCCAATAGGTGGAGGTAATACATATCCATAATATCCAGTGCCAGAAGGAAATACCAGATCAACGAAACCAGTGGATGACTGATCCTGACTAGGCAATGACTCCGACCCTGAGTAAGGATATCCACCAGTGCCCGTCGAATAGCCATACTGGTGCCCGTACCCAGGCTGTTGAGAATCTTGAGATTGAGAGTGTGTCTGTGATGAGTAACTTGGATTTAGATCTGAATATCTATAATCATATAGATATGGATCAGGATGACTACTTCAACATGAATGTGATGGAACATGTTCAGTATAACTATAATCATAATCCAATTGGCCATAAGAATATCCATCATAATAACCAGGACCATGAGCCTGCTGATGTTCCGGACCTCCTGGACCTGGTGCAGGTGCACCACTAGACCTACCCTCCTCCTGTCGGCTGTATCGTGACTCAGTACACTCATAAGTCCAACCTCGTGTACTATCTTGTTGATGTTCATTAACATCGCGATCTGTAGACGGTTGTATGGTGTACTGAGCAACACCAGAAGTGTCAGCACTAGGGGCATGGGCGTCATCATCACCATCATCCGACACGGTCACGCTACCACTGCTCGTATCTTTTGTTGATCTTGAGCCATACTTGGCATAAAAGTTGCCCATCTTACTGGGTCCAACACATCTGCATGACTCTCTTGTTGCGTTGTGCGTATTAGTGGGTCATCAATTTCTATTTCTTCACTATCCTCTTCAATATGTTTTTCCCTTATTTTCAGCCAAGGTAGAAGCAGGTCATCCTCATCATAAATATTGTCCAAGTTTATTTGACAGTAGTCTATGTCATCGGTGACTATAATACTACTATGATGTCGTCGCATTCTTAGCTTTATATTGTAGTGCATGAAGACAAGTCTATCTGATGTCCTAGTTTGCAATCTGTTCATATTCTTTGAATGAATAAACGTAAAACAACTCCAATTCCTTTCGCACTAAAAGAAGATTTTGTCTGACTCAAAACTTTTACCGTAATTTTTTGGAGAGCCTTCGTACTCTCTTCGAAATTTATCCACCATTCGGCCGGTTGCAACCTAGATACTGCATGCTATGCAAAAGCATCTCCAAAGCTATCCTGACGATTTATAAATGTATCTAATTCATTCAATACCTTTATTTACATATCTAAGTCAAGCTTTAATCTCTTTATCACATTCTTTAGCCCGACATGAACTTCATTATCCGCAACAAATGATTGGGCATATCTGTACCTAAGATTTAGGTAGCAACATACTGTATGAAGATCGTGATGGAGTTGTCTTGTCCATCTCCTGTCGATCATCCTCTAATAAGACTCACAACTTCTACAATCACATTGAATTGTCAACTTTACCTTATCCATGACATTATATAGGAAACCCATGGTAGGTGCTTCATCGGTTTCAACAAGACAGAATACCCTGATTAGTGGCTCCATCACCTTTAGGATCGACTTGACCCTCTTCCAATATTTATTGACCTATATAGTGTTCGCAACTTCAACCGGTGTCCTTGATATCTTCTACCCATGTTTTGTGTTGAGCCAATCTCGAGAAGCGAACATCTCACTCAACTTTCCCCTATGTTGATATAAAATCTCTAATGTTATAAAGTTTGTTGCGAATCTAGTAGCCACAGGCCTCAACAACTCTCGTCCTTTCGTGAACTTCCTCATTGCGACTACTTGATTATGGTTGTAAATAAACGTCATCACTTCTCTTGCCCTTTCGACCATTTCCTTAGCATTCTTCATCTTCCCAATATCTTCCAATATAAGATCAATATAATGGTCAACACATGGTGACCAAAAAAGATGTGGTCTCTTTTTTATCAACTTATGTCCTGCAATCTTATATGATGATTCATTATCTGTTACAATCTGCACTACATTCTCCTCTCCAATCTCATCCACAACTTTATCCATTAGTCCAGTAATATAATTAGAATATTTTGTTACTTCTGAGGCATCAATTGGCTTATGGTATATAGTTCTTAAGTGGTAGTACACCATGAAGTTGATCATGCTGCGTCTAGTTGGGCCAGTTCAACCATCACACATGATCATGCATCCTCTGGCTTGCCATACAGGTTTAAAGGTAGTCACGTATGCTTTCACATCCACATACTCTGCATCTGTCTATTTCCCCCTAATATCCCTAGCTGTGGGAGCTTTAATTCCTTCACTTGCTTCTACCGCTGTATCAATTACCACCTGGCAATATGGAGAATTGACCGTGTTAAGAGGTATGTTGGCATGTATAAATAACTTTGTTGTTGCCCTACCTAGCTTCTCAACGGAAGTTCTACTCTACATTTGTTTTATCTTCTTTTATTTAGTTGATTCTTTCCTAAATAAAATTGGAACAATAGAGAGTCTCCTAGTCTCATTTACTTCTTCATCCAAATGTATAGAGGCATCACGTGAAGATGTCATTCGTCAGCTCCTAAACATACGTCGTAACCCACCAAACCTACCCCCCCTCCACCCCCACCCCCACTTGGAGAAGCAATCGCACTCCCAGTTGCACTCCCACTGCCCCCCATGTATCACGTATTGACCCACTCGCGCCAAACATGCGGTGACGTTCTTCCTCTTCATGAGCTAGACGCAAGCTCTCTCTCCTAATTATGGTTAATTTCTGATCTGAATCTTCGTCAGAATCAATAATATCTTCATCATGAACGCCCATATATTCAGGACCAAACACCTCCTGTCGAGCCGCTTCCAAAATCTCATCTTTCTTCTTTTGTCTAGCAGCACGTTTACCCTTTTACTCATCCAGACTGGCTTGCATTAAAATCATTATCTCTTTCGGTACTCTAGTACATCCTGCAACTTAACCCTTTCGATGTACCAAATGTGGTTTGAGACGCGTAATTCCACCAGTTACTAGTCTATCACAATAGTTGCACTTCATTTGGTGCCTAGTACCACCAACCCTCTGATAATGTTATCATCCAATATCCTCACTTACTTGTTGGCCAAACCCAAACATTTCAGGAAGATAGATACTAAATATAAATTATATATGACCTATGTCTATGTGAGATTGTGAGTCTACTCACTATTCTAAATTTATATACAGTTTTCAGAATCTAATCAATAAAGATGATTTTATGTTCTAAACCTTAAGAAGTTCCAAAACCTATCCAATATAAGAAAATATAAAATCACAATAAGAATCTCTAAAATGGACATTAATATGTTCTACTATGATTAACACATCATATTCTACCATTAAAACAACAACACATTAAATAAAAAATAAATTTTCGAATTAAAAAAAAAGGGCCGAAAATAGTGTGTAAATAGAAAAAAATTATAAAAAAAATATAAGATCACATCCAAATTTTGTAAAATGGACATTAATATGTTATACTATGATTAACACATCATATTCTACCATTAAAACAACAACACATTAAATAAAAAAATGATTTTTTGAATTTAAAAAAAAAGGGCCGAGAATAGTGCGTAAATAGAAAAAAATTATTAAAAAATATAAAATTACATCCAAAATCTGTAAAATGGATAGTAAGATGTTATAATATGATTAAAGCATTATATTCTACCATTAAAACAGCAACACATTAAATAAATAATGATTTTTCAAATTTAAAAAAAAAAGGCCAAAAATAGTGTGTAAATAGAAAAAAATTATAAAAAAAAATATAAAATCACATTCAAAATCTATAAAATGGACATTAATATGTTATACTATGATTAACACATCATATAAAATTTGTAAAATGGACATTAATATATTCTATTATGATTAACACATCACATTCTACCATTAACACAACAACACATTGAATAAAAAGAATAAATACCTATTTTTGAGGAATTTCTGGAAAATGGCCCATGGAGCTCCAAATCAAGAAAATTCTTAATATAAGTTGTTTTATCTGTAATTTCAAGCTAAGAGTTGTCGAAAATTGCTATAGAATGATTTAGGAAAAGTTTGGAAGAAAGAAGTATAAAAAAAATAATAAAATAAAATAAAATCGGACCTTAAAAAGAAGAAAAAACTAGCCATTATTGGGCATTTATGCCCTGACCGTTACGGGGCAGTGATGGCCGTTATGCCCTGTAACTACCGTTACGCATACAAAATCAGGGGGGGTGCCCGTTTCGACCCCGTATCGCGTAACGGTCCAGATCGTTACCATTACGTATTGGTTGATACGGCCGATACGTAACCGATACTACACACCCTGGTTCGTACATAATAACATTGTTCGATCCCCCAAATATACAAGAAGTATATCTTCAATCTCGCAAATATCACAAGGAAAAAAAAATCGTGAGAAACTAGGGTCCCATAATGGCCCCCTTGCAAATTATTGTGAGAACTAGGCACCCTCAAGCTCTCAGCCCAATTAGCATTGGCTTCCCTCCCTCCCTCTGCTAGTGAACCCCACCTACTGAGGAAATATAGGCACTTCCCATTGGTTCTTTCACTGGTCTTTCTTTAAGTACATCACGATATCGTCCCTCCATGTGCTCAAGGTCTAAAAATAAAAAATTCCAAGTTTAATTCTACGTAATACCCAACTAAATTTCTAGGTTTGAAAAAATTATGATATATAATCTGATTTTCATGTACCTGATCAAGCTTATCCCCTAACCGATCCTCATTAAGTGTGTGTGTGTGTATATATATATATATATATATATATATATATATTATATATATATATATATATATATATATATATATAAACTCCAAGATATACGAGCATTGATCAAATATTTATATAGAAAATTTATATTTTGTGCCATCTCAAAAGAAAGACAGTTACAATAGTCATCGACTACAAAAATGTTGTGGCATATCAACAAACCTTTGGAAGATTTTAGGGCCTTAATATTGACATCCATCTCATCATCATTACTATCAGCTGCAACGACCTCAATCCTCAGAGCATTTTGTCAACCATCCAATAGCTCATGCAAATCCCAAAGCTACATAAACAAAACAAATGGAATCAATTACTAGAGATGGAATATAAAATGTATAAACACACACTACAAGAAAAATGGCCTTTACCGGCCGTTAAAACCACCGGTAAAGGCCTAGAAAATCACTGGTAAAGGTTTTACCGGTGGTCAGACAATTGCCGGTAAAGGTGGCGTTAGTAAAGGTTTTACCGGTGGTCAAGGACCTTTACCGGCAGTTTTGCTGGACGCCTCTAAATTCGTAGCTATAGAACTCATGGCTACCGATAATCCGTAGCCATAGAGAAAATCTTTTTCATCAACAAGAAAAAAAAAAGGAGAGAGAAAAGAACAGGTGACCCTCATGTATCTTAGTTTTTTTTTACACTTGGAATGTTATCATCCTTGCTCAAGCCTTCTCTTTCATTGGAGATGTTATCAAATGATGCAATGTGGTTGCTTGGACAACTCTGCTTGTACCTAAATTCTGACAGCGGATCAAACCGGTGCATTTGAGGCTGAAATTCCTCTCATTGCCATCGTGTAGAAAACATCGCAATGGCCATGGAAGGACCATCACCAGGCACGATGAACTAACAAGTAGAATCACCCCAATGATATAAGCAGCCTGCAGCTAGAAACATAGTACACTAGTCGTGAAAATGAAATCCAAGGGGGCATTTGGAGGCACAACACTTCAACATCCAAAATGCAAAATGGGTGGCGTATGCAAATCAACCAGGGTGGTCATTACCTTTTATTGGTAACATTTGGAACTAATTTCAAGCCACAAAAATCTATATTTGAAGAATGTAGCAAGCTAATTTGAAACAAATCTCAAGGCATAAACCGGACTGAAGCAAAAAATCAATACAACAGAAGGAATCAGAAATTAAATAAATCGGTATAAGAATAATGCGACTCACACTAAATGATGGTGTAAGACTTGCATTAAACGCCCCATAACCATAATGTTAAGAGAGATGTCATTTAGTTGGTAGAAAATTTCAAACGTTGCAGATGTTGTGAGGTTTTTTGTTCTGTTTTTACCTGTTCTGAGGGTCCTTTCATTCAATCTACCATGGAAGCTTCTGATGGTGAAAGACAGTACTTTGATGAAGTTATAGAGTCCATCTCCTAGGATGAGAGCTATGGAGATAAAGACCTACAAACCCAATCAGCAATTCATGGTAGAATTAGAAAAAGACAATGGTTGATGACTTAAATCAATGATGTTGATGCTAATGATGATGTGTTTCAAAGAAACAATGCAGTTAACTACAACATTCAGAAATTAAAATTTGCATTGGTTATCTTTAGGCTGTGTTTAGTTGCACTATTCAATTGGATTGCAATAATTTGTTCAACAAGAGGAAATGATGAAGTAGAAGGCCTCAAATGCATTTCTATTCCCTTCGACGTCCAACTTGAAACTACCCCATGATTGTTTCCACTTTGTTGAACTAATCGCAGTTCGATGCGGTTAGAAATCTACAAAACTACTTCGAAGGAACACCTGAAATTTTTATAGCTTCCTTGATCAGACAAGAAGAGAATTGTAACAAACACTGGAAATGATTTACAGTTTTATCCCAAACCTTAAATAGAAAGGTAGAAAAGCAACCAATTTATGGTATTTTTGTTATTGAGAAGATATGTCATAAGGAGAACATACACAACTGGTGCAATGATTAGATGATGAGTCTAATGTAGGTTTGCTATGTATTCAACTCTCTCTGATTCCCTCAGTTAGAAAATATTTTCAATTTTTGTTATGTATTTTTCATCCTGATTATTTTCTGCTGCACCATTATTTCAGTCAGCATACATCTTCTTACGCTATATCTTCTCAAGAAGAACCAAACAGGCCCAAATTACTCTGTTCAAGATAAATTTTGTTATTGGAAATGGAAGAATCTCTATTCAGTCTAATGCAATTGTGACAGATGTTCCTTTGTGATCTTTTGCAGGCCACAAAATTCTTTAATTTCATGGTATAGACGGTCCTAGAACAATAATCAAAATTAGAAACATAAAAAAATTAAAAAGGTAAATATGAAGAGATGGTTGAATCTACTACATGAGCTACCTGATTCTTGAGGTTGGGCTCTAGCTGACCCTAAAATAAGGTTTTAAATATCAGTAACAGGCTTCAATCACTGATATGATACAGCCCCACATCTGCCTATATCGCTCTGTAACTACCCCTTCAAATGGTGATATACTTTGCCACCCATCTTCATGGCTTCCTTGAAAGTGGATGCCCCAACAGGAAAGATCATAAACTCCTATAAAATAAAATAAAAAGAAAAAGAAAAAGAAAAAATATACACAGGAAAGACCGTAAGTTCTCAATCAACTCCTCACTACCCATACACATCAAGTAAACATTAGGAAGAATTAGGGATCTCTGAAGGTTACCAACAGTTATGGTCTCAGGTATTGGGTTTGACTTGAAGAAAGGCTTTAACTTGTCTTCTAAGAAATCCTCTCTATACGCCTGTGAGAACAAGCAAATCTCCTAATACTCCTCATATCAACAGTTTGGATCAAGGATCCAATGGACCCACTAGAACAATCTAAAAACCTGCCCAAAGTGTAAGCGAATCTCCTAATGTTCCTCCAATAACCTGTTTTTAGCAACCAATCCACCCTTTCATGTCAATGATGCTCTCAATAATAGAAAAAAGGAAACTCATTAAAGAACAAGCTTTAGCTTTTCTAAAGACCGCCTTCAATCATGTTAAAGGAGCGAAGATGAAACTCCAATGAATATCTAGATCTAACAAATCTAACAATAATAAGAACACTACAATTTCCATGCCTCATCAATGGATATTGACAAAATTTGAAACTGGATTACCCTGCAATGTTGCCAAAATAATGGGTAGATTGTATCATCTTTCACCACGGCAATGTCATGCTTTCTAATTTTCAAACTGATATTTGTGCATCTTTTATCAGGCCTTGAACAAATACCTAAGTTGTGTTATTAAACATAAGAGCCAGTGTAGGCACATCAACTGTGAGTTTTATTATCCAGTAGAAGAAACGATCACTACAACAAAATTGGTCTTTCCTGGCGGTCAAAACCACCAGTAAAGACCCAAAAAACCGTTGGTAAAGATCCAAAGCTCCATTGCTAGAAGAAAGAGATGTATCAGTGGTACTAACTGATGGCTAAGATGAGAAAAGAGCAAAATTGAGACACAAGTACCAAAACATTAGATGAGACACAGTCAATTGACAAGGCAGTTTTGACAACAATTGACTGAATACTAGTGACCAAACCTTTTCATGAGATACGGATTGTTCAGTACTCGTGTTTTGATTAAAACAAAGTTCAAAGATAGGAGATTGCACAATCCTGCATTAAAACAAATCTATAAATATCCCAAACTTTCAAAAAAAAAAAAGAGAGTAAAAAATATAAATACAGGAGTACCAAACTGATTTTAACTATGTCTAAGATGGTAGGACACGACACAACCCATACTCGACCCAATTTTGACTATGCCAATTCTCCAAATGGTGGACCCAAACCTAGTCTGATTTCTAAATCAATCTGGAAAATTGGATCTGGACGCATTAAGATCGGGTTGGGTCCATTGGGTACCTTTTGGACAAAATCCAAATCAAACAAGAGGGAAAGCAATCAAAAGCAGAACATCCATATGAGAGACCGCAATACCTGAAAATGAAGCATGGGCAACTAAAATTAAGTAAACAAATTTAAATGAGATGAAATTCATTTTTTAAGTGGCAACCAAACCGGCCCTTAGTAGCTCAATAGTCAGACGTCCGTTACAGGCTCACCTCTTTTCCAAGTTGGTGTTATGGTGGTGGTTGGTTGGGTATTGTAGCTTTCAATTGCTTTATCTTGGCTCTCCAGCATCCAACCACAAAATAATGAAGAAAGAAAAAGAAATATAAAAAAAGGGACAAAGAAATGGTCCACTACTATTATAGTGATACAAGCTGTAATAGGGCTCCTGGTTGTAAAACATTGCCTGCATCAGATTACTACTGAGGGAACATAATCTAAGAAATATAGTGAGATCGGCATCTTCAAGATAAGTTGCTAACCCCTTGTTGATGAGTTTCAATTAACTCGAACTGTCGCTCCAAGTTAGTCTGTGTCTCAACCACTTTAGCTGCCTCACTCTGTACAATATTTGCCATTAAAATCAGATATTAGGACTAAATGAAAGGAATATCCCAAATAATCAAGTATTAGACTTGTTTCACAATCAAACATTTTGCAAATCATTAGTTCATTACTTGTTTTCATCATCCACTAAAATAGAAGTTTCCCCCATTAAGATTCCAAGAGCACAAGAAACAGTGTAAAACATTAAATCAATCCACATGCAAGTGTTTCTATCAAATCACAATGTAGTGCCACTTGCAATAGAAAGTAGCCAGTAAGATTTACATTCAAGCCTAAATAAACCTCTTGTGGCATTTCTTTCCATTTAGGTTCTGGGTGCATGAGAACAGACATCATACCATGTGATGATACGTAGACAAACAGAAACAACAATCGAATTTTCTGTAAGCCCTTTTAAGTGTACTCCCACACCCTATTTCATGTACATTTGAAAGTACAACATATGTAAAAATACAGTCCACTCATCAAGTGGGACACCATGAATGTATACTCAATGCTCAAATCCAGCAGTTGGGATTGTCCAATAGGCCAACTTTCACACCATCTACCACCAGGATGTTGTGGTAGTTAATGATGCATGGATACAACTCTCAATATGGTCATGTACAGGAACAGGGGCTTCCTAAAATCAAGGATTGATACTGATACGGACATCGTATTTTCTAAGATAGCATGCTGAATTAGAACTATTAATTTTTGCACAATTTGCAAAAACTACAACAGACATTAAACATCAGCTCCTAAAATTTTGTAGCTAGAGAAAAAAAAAAGATATTTTGTCTTTAGATAATTGAAAACCAAGATGTTTGCTAGCCCCACATAAACCTCTACACAAAGTATGATGTGCACGTTGTGCAGGACATCTGAACCATGCATCAAGTATCTTGGTCATTTGGCCAAAGCCCCTGGCTGTCCAACTATTACGTAACTTTGAGGCTCCAAGATATCTTGGCCTTTCTTCTAGACCTTGGTCGTGTTGTTTCTATCAATAATAGACTTTATACCACTAACTGAAAAGTTGGGATCTTTGCATGCAGAAAAGTTTGGGCGATCATCTATGGTGGGGTCCATTAGATCAATAGTCTGGACAGTCCAACTGTGGACTACTTGCAGTAAGGAGACATGAGTGTGTTGTACAATGAGACTTGGGTTACAAATGGGTTGGGTCAACCAGATGGATCATTAGACCTGATCAAACAATTAGTTGGTCTGAGTCCAAAGTTAAGATCAATAGGGTGAGTTTGGATCCAAAGGTCCAACCCAAATTACTACATGGGTCCAACATGATTCCTTTCAAAATCAATTAAACTCGACCAGACTTGGTCCGTTTGAGTTTTTAAATGAGTCCAATTTAGATCATACTAAAATACTCAAAATGAAACCAACCCAATCCCAACCCCTATGATTTCACACCTTTTCAATTTGTACCAGTAAAAGACAATCAATAACTACTGCATCCTTATTGTATTACAAATTAAGAACATTTGTGCCAGTGAAGTCCTTGAAGTCCTCTGATTGATCTATAGATTGGTGAGCTCTGCATAGTTGTATATTTGGATGATACAAAACATCCTTCTGGTAGGTCCTACTGTGGATGACCACAGTTCAAAAGCCAAACTGACATGATCGTCCTGGCCATTTGATCGAACAGATGGCTGAAAACAAAAAAGGTCAACAGGGGAAAATTCCCAGGTCATTCTGAATTTATGTGTTGGTCCAGCAAAGAAGGGTCAACTAGATGGATGATACAATGGGTTCATCCAACCATACAGTGATTTATGCCCCATTTACGGAGAGTTGAAACACATGACCTCTAGCATGATTAACACAAGAACGTTCTTGGTTGAGGCATTTCCTCAAACAATTAACATGCAAATTTTCATATAAAAAATAATGAAATGCTTTAGTAAAATAAAAATAGAAATTCATATTATTTTCTTACTTTCTTGATTAGTTACAAAACTTTCATATGATTACATTAACTTCTTGTAACTATCAACAGTGAAATGAAAATGATAAGGGGAATGAAGTCTCACCAAATTAGTTCACAAGAAGAGGAAATGCAAGTTACGAATTCAACGCCACCACATCTTAATAATCGCCTCTATCACTGAAGAATATATGTCGAATCTCATCTAAAAGCCCTAAACCTAGGAGCGAGAGAGAGGGAAGGAAATAGAATGCAAAATCCCTAAACCGCAGAGGGGTTCAGATCTGTACCTATTTGCAGTGAGTAAAAGGACCAGATCTGGCCGAACCCGGTGCTCTACTCGTGCAGGATGGACAAGCAGTACAACAACTGCGGCCTTCGGTTCATGCCGGAGGATGGAAGACAGAGAGAGAGAGAGAGAGTCAGCTACGGGGAGAGGGAAAGGGCCGAAAGTGAGATTAGGGAATTTGCATTTTGATATAACAGGGACCCTTTGCCGGCGGTCAAATTTGGCTCCCGTCGGCAAAGGGTTTCACCAACTGCCAGTTTTGCCCTCTTTTCTTGTAGTGACATCAAGAAACTATTATGACGAATGCTAGTCCATTATGGCATATATAAATTGATATGACCCAATGCTTAGCTTGGAATAAACTCCATTTCAAATCAACATATCAAAAATGTATATTAACACTCCGTTCCAAATTATAGTTGGTAGGGAGCTTCAATATTTATTTATTTACCTTGAAAGATAGACTCCAATATTTAATATTCTTCGTAGAGGTCTCAATGAGCTGAGTTTGACCAGGTCACAAGAGCCTGGGTAACGATGGTACAAGAGTGAAAATAGTGAAAAGCTAGTAGCAGAGGAGTACATCAAAGTGGATAAAGAGTAAAAAAAAAAAAAAAGAGGGTGGTTGTTGTTAATAAAGGAATAGAAGAAAGGAAGATGTGTTTGCAGTCCACTTTGATGGTCATAGTTGGTACAGACATAGAAGGTTTTAAGAGGTTAACTGGTTTCCAAAGAAATGGCATAAAAAAATTTCTTTCTGAAGAGGTGGGAGATTGATACACCAGTACACTACAAAACATGGTGAAGATATTGCTTTTGCAAGGGGTTACGATCAAAAGGGAAGTCGTGAGAAGAGTGGAAGAGTTGATAGAATTGATAGGGAGGCAATGTTATATCAGGTTTTGTCGAGAGTTAAATCTAGATGGGAGAATCTAAAAGGAGCCTAGGGATTCTGATGTTTGGAAGGCGGTGAGAGGTTAGACAATATAGGCATTGATCATGAGAACTTCAGCTAGATTGATCAGGTAAGCAAAAGACTCCACATCATGTCTAATTCTAGATTGGTGGCACCTAATCTCTTCCATGACATTCAGAAGGAATCATTCTGGCATGTACTAGATCCTTCTTCTAGGCACTTGACTATGTGGCTTTAAACTTTTAATCACTCAATGATTCTTCTAATCTGCTAAGAAAATAGGGTGAGAGAGTTTCAGATAGCAAATGGTGAGTCGGGTATATCCTAAGAGAGGTCGGTCCACATGACATGGTGTTGTTCCTTAGTTGCACGGAGGGGAAGCAGGAGGGTGTTCGTACATTGGAGAGGGAAAAGATCTGTTTAGAAATACTATAACAAGGGTAAATGCCAAGAAAGTGCGAAAAAACAACATGAGTCTAGTTTAAAGCAGGACTAGCAAGTCTGTAGAATGCTCATGCAAGTGTCATACCATGTCAATAAAGGAAAAGAACCATCATGGGAGGGGACATGAGATTTCAAATTTGTCCTATTTCATAAAGGACTCAATTGAAAGTGCCCTCATTTGTCAAATAACATGAATGTTGAGTCAGTCTTACAACTGAGCCCCAAGTTGAAGATTATAAGATCAAGAACTCAACCAAGAAGAAGTACGACCACTCCACACAGGTAAACAAAGCCTCACTTCCCTAACCAAACCCTTGAGGTATATGACCCCATTTAACTTAGTCTTACCCCCAACAATTCTTAAATCATCTTTGGTAAGCTTAAGTTTTGAACACTTAGAATATCAGAAGAGTAAATAGGAACTATATGAGAAAAATCGATTGCATCGATTTGCAATCGAAGACATTTTCGATCCTATCAAACATGGTTCGATTGCATTAAAAAAAATAGGCCCATTCTGTCCAACAACAAAATGATCATCTGCTAAGAATTGTCAATTATATCGAATAGAGTTCGATGACATCAAAATTCAAACTTCGATAGCATCGAACCCGCTTCGATTGAATCGACTAAGGGCACTTCCTATACACAAAAAATACTCTTTAAGTGTTCATCGATGTAATCGAGTTACCTTCGATTACAACGAGAGTAAGTTATCGATGGCATCGAAGATTGTTCGATTACATTAAAAATCAGGAACATTTTGTCCAGCAAAATATCCATGTATATCCAACTTTTTCGATTACAGCGAAGACCCTTCGATGTCATTGAACTTCAAAATTCAATAGCATCAAAGGATGATCGATTGTATAGAAAATTGGGACAAAATCTTCCAACAACCAAAGGTAATTTTTCTAAAAGAGAATCCGATGGGATCGAACCTCCTTTCAATTACATCAAAGTGCACGTCGATGGAATCGAAGGATGCACGATAAGATCAAGCAGAATCTGTTCTACACAAAAATGAATATATGAATGTAGGAAGTCGATGCGATCTATAGACAGAATGCTTGAAACTTCCTACACAGAATCTGTTCTACATTCAGGTTTTGTCGAGAGTTAAAGAAGGCTTGATAACATCGAAGTTTAAATTTCGATGGAATCGAAGACCACTCTATAGCATCGACAATGACAGATTTCTGCCCATTTTATTACCATTAGGGCCTGTTTGATTTTTCGTGATACAAGTTAATCCCAGTAAATAAGTAATTATTACTTTTTTACCATGTTTGAAAATGTGAGAGTAATTCCATCTCAAAAATCGATACAAAAGTGTTGACTTAAATATGTCGACCCCACTGTAATGTATATGATATATGCACACTGTCCATCTATTTTATTAGAATATTTTGGAGCATGAGACGAAAAATGAGGTAGATCCAACACTCAAATGGCCCACACAAAAGGAAACAATGGTCGTAATTCATACACCGTTGAAAGTTATTTCCTTGATTGGGCCCACATTGAGGTTTTGTCATCATCTAACCTGTTCAAAGGGTCACATAGACATGGATAAGGGGAAAACACAAATATTAGCTTGATTTTAAACTTTTAAGGGCCTCAAGAAGTTTGTAATGGTAGGTGTTCGATTCCCGCTGTTTCATGTGGTGTGGACCACTTGAACTTTGGATCTACCTAATTTTTTGCTCATGCCCTAAATTCAGCTAGCATAACAAATGAGCAGCGTGGATAAGTCACATACATCACGATGGGCCCAACATTGATTTTGTAAATTTCTCGATTTAAGTGTTAAAAAAGTAAGTTGTCACATCTGCATTGGGAAAGATGTGGTAATTACCTAGGTAAATAATGATTACCAATTTACATGGTAATTACAGTTGAGCTGAAAAATCAAACAGGCCCTTAGGATTCTTCTTTATATATACCGGTGGGTTGTTTCTTAGCAAAGAGAGCAAGAATTGAAGGAATCTTGAGAGAGTTATGTTAATAGATCATACCTTCATCATTAAGCCTTCTTTTCCCACAGGAGTTCATCATTCAATCCATACTATAGGCATTTATTTTCATCTTAGTTACTTGGATTGAATTATGAACTCTGGCATTCATTGAGTTTTTAGTGACACTTTTTAAAGGAAAATCATTGTGTTAGAATTCTAGAATGCTTGCTCATGGGAATCTTTTCTAGGTATTTAACTCATATAATTTAATAGAGAAGATAGTTCCAAACCCTAAACCTCACAACCTTAGAGCATTGATCGAAGCTTCAGAAGCGGTTGTGGTTCAAGAGATCTGAAAACTCTTCATCAACAAGAAGATCATCTTCAAATTGTGCGAGAAAGGGACTCACTCACTTACTTGTAAGTATATAGAGTTCATTGAGTCTGAAGGCATTTCCATGTGTAGGATTGGGATTCAGAGTTTGAGTTAACAAACTCGCCAAGACCTCTCATTGGCCTTCGACGGAAGAATACATTGTCCTTGTGTAAGATGTGTTGCCTTGCGCTGGCATTTTCCTTGTGTAGGCTCCTAGTTGTTGTCCTTGTGTAGGATTTATCACCATGTGTAGGCATCTAAGGTTTCCTTGTGTAGGATCCTTAGTTAACCTTGTGTAGGTTGTGAAGGTTCATGGTTAACCTGATTCAAAACTATTGGATAGTGAAATCTGGTACACTCTAGGAAAGAGTGCGTTAGCTGGGAGTGGAGTAGGCAAGTAGACGAACCACTATATATGATTGTGTTTGGGATTTCTCTTATGCATTGATCTAATTATACTTACGTCTATCAAATGATTATTATGATGCATGATTAAGTAAATACCTAAGCATTGATAAGAATCACATCCCACACACTCTCACATACACTATCTTTATAGGCTAGTTGCTTTACAAGTAAATCTCGTGTAGCCTATGTGTTTGGACCCTCTGTTGGCTTGGAAGCCATAGAGTTACTTTGTGTTACTTATATTAATTGAAGTTAGGCATTGTTTGTTGTTATAAGGAAATAATTTTTGAAAAGTCCTATTCACCCCCTCTAGGACACTTGGACTAATTCCATATTTTTACTATAGCGGTTCTATTGCAATTTCATTTGGTATCAGAGTGGGTTCCTCTTGAAGGGTTTAACAACCTAGAGGGAGATCCTTACTGAAGTAGGAATTATGCCCGAAGGAGAGGGTAAGGTCATGGCCTACCATCTTACTGTCATTCCACACCTAACTAACAGTGAGAAGATAGATGAGCAAGAAATCAACAAGGCACTCATCTCAAATGAAGAAGAAGAAGAAGAAAACATATATGATGCATATGATTAACTCTATACTCATAGCATCAATGTCCTTAAAAAGCTTGGCATTGCTGAAAATAAAAACAAGCAATTGCAAAAAGATCTTAGTAAAGCATTAGCCATAAATACTCACTTGATTAATGATCTTTAACAATATCATGTCAACAATGACAAGCTCTTCAGAAATTAAAAATTGAACAATCAAATAAATCACTTAGAATCTGAAAATGACAAACTGAAATCAGAAAACTCACATCTAAACTCTGAAAACCGTAATATGAAAATAGACGTAGAGAAATCTAAATATTCAGTTGAACTTGGCCATAGGTTTTCTCACAACAATGAAAAACTAGAAAAACTTCTAGGAATGGGAAGAAACATTAGAGATAAGAGAGGCCTAGGTTATAAATCATATAAATCAAGCCCTTCTCTTGCATCTCCTGTGACTAACACATTTGTTGCCTCAGGAAGCAACACAAGGAACACTCCCATTTGCCATGCATGTGGAGATCTGGGACATTACAAATTTGAATGTGTAACCTTTGGTAAGTCCCACTTCACTTCCAGGTTGAACCACACGGGAAAATTCAAAACAACCAGAAAAGTAGTGCAAAAGTCAAAAAGTCCTTCAAAGAACACATCTAAACAAGGAAGACAATATCCCTCTCCACCTAAAATGACTAAAATGATGGAGGAGTTACTAAACCAAGTAGCTCAACTAAATCAGAAGACCAAAGAATTAATGAAACAAGGAAATCTGGCTCAGTTACCCAAAAGATCCAAAGCACCCAACTTTAAGGAGAAAATCAAAAGAAGACTTCATCTCCAAAGAAGATGGCAGCTAAGTGGGTGATAAAAAATAAGAACAACTACCTTGTAATTCATACTGCACTTAAAGCAGACAATAGTTCAAGGTGGTATCTTGATAGCGGTTTCTCCAAACAAGACAGGTGATCAGACCCAGTTTTGTGATTATTCAGAATTTGACGGTGGGTCAGTCACATTTTGTGATGGGAGCTCCGCCAAGATAATTGGACGGGGGACAATAGTCAGGCCCAGGTTGCCCAAAATTGAGGATGTTCTTTGCGTAGAAGGATTAAAATATAATCTTTTAAGCATTTCCCAGATTTGCGACAAAGAACACTCGATTTCATTCCCCAAAGACATGTGCAAGATCTCAGGCCTTGTAGGGTAAACTAATCAGAAAAGGTCTTCGCACAAGCGATAATTACTATGTGATATACAGCAGAGGAGACAATGTTCCATCCACAAAATGTCACATGGCTCTAGATAATGAGTCTAAGTTGTGGCATAAAAGACTTGGACATATACACATCGGAACTTGGCCAAGCTATGCTACAAAAATTTGGTGAGAGGACTTCCTAAGATTGGGAAGAAAGATAAGATTGTGTGTGGTGATTGTCTCAAAGGCAAACAAATAAAAGTTAGACATAAAAAGACAATCACCATATCAACTTCCAAAGCACTTGACTTGTTGCATATAGATCTATTGGGTCTCACCAAAGTTGAGCGCCATGGCAAAAAAAGATATTTGTTGGTAGTGGTAGATGATTACTCCAGATTTACTTGGGTTGCTTTTCTTCGGAAAAAATCTTATGCATTTGATGAATTCCAGAAAATGGCAAAATGACTCCAAAATGAAAAGGGATATTGAATACAGCGCATAAGGAGTGGTCATGGTGGGGAGTTTGAGAATGATCGATTTCAAAAATATTGCAATCAAAATAGAATCCAACATGAATTCTCAGCCCCAAGAACACCACAACAAAATGTAGTTGAAAGAAAGAACTGGGTGTTGCAAGAAATAGGCTTGGTTATGCTTAATGGCAAGAATATGGCTAAAAGCTTTTGGGCCGAAGCTGTCAACACCGCCAGTTACATAATCAATAAAGTATATCTTAGGGCAGGATTGAACAAAACTCCGTATGAGTTATGGTGTGGGAGACTGCCTAGTGTTAAGTATTTTCATGTCTTTGGTAGCAAATGTTACATTCTTAGAGACAGAGAACAACTAGGCAAATTTGACTCTAAAAGTGACAATGGTATTTTTCTTGGATATTCTCTAAATAGTTGTGCTTATAGAGTATACAATTTGAGGACACTCACAATTCAAGAAATCGTCAATGTGGTTGTTGATGACCAACCTCATGATGAAAGTGCTCCCTCAATTGATATAGAGGACGATGTGGATCCATGCATAATAGGTAAATCTAATAACAAATCCACCTCTCCTCTTGAACCTCAGCCGTCAAGTAGTATGTTGTTTATTAAGGATCATCCTCCCAATCAAATCATTGGAGATCCTAATGAAGGTGTGAAAACTCGACGTCAACTTGAGGACATTTACGGTCATCTCTGCTTCACCTCAAAAATTGAACTAAAGAATGTTGTAGAAGCACCCTACGATGAATATTGGATTGCAGCTATGCAAGACGAACTACAACAATTTGAGAGAAATGAGGTGTGGCAACTAGTTCCCAGACCGCTAAACACAAACATCATCGGAATCAAATGGATCTTCAAGAATAAATATGATGAATCTGGGAATGTTGTAAGAAATAAGGTAGGACTCGTAGCGCAAGGATATTCACAGATCGAGGGCATTCATTTTAATAAAACATTTGCCCCCGTCGTACGCCTTGAGTCCATATGAATTCTCATGTCCATTGCATGTGCACTACAATTCAAACTGTTTCAAATGGACGTGAAGAATGCCTTTCTCAATGGTACACTTGAGGAAGAAATATATGTAGAACAACCAAAAGGATTTCTAGATCCTAAATATCTTCAATATGTGTACCGATTGAGCAAAGCACTTTATGGTCTTAAACAAGCACCTCGAGCATGGTACGAGTGCTTGACACAATTTTTACTCGATTATCAGTTTTGTAGGGGAAGTGTTGATAAAACACAGTTTACAAAGAAGACTGGGAATTCCTTATTCATCTACCAAATTTATGTGGATGACATTATATTTGGATCCACTTGTGAAAATGTTGTCATGAGTTTGCTGAAATAATGAAATCTAAATTTGAAATGAGCATGGTAGGTGAGCTCAACTTCTTTCTGGGGCTACAAGTGAAACAAATGCCAACTGGGATTTTCATATGCCAGTCCAAGTATGCAAAGGAATTGGTAAAAAGATTTGGACTTGAATCTGGCTGTACACATCACACTCCCATGAGCACCACACTTAAACTTTCCAAAGATGCAAATGGCAAGAGTGTGGATCAACACTTGTACCGCAGCATGATAAGGAGCCTACTATACCTAACCGCGAGTTGGCCCAACATTGAATTTAGTGTTGGTGCATGTGCCAGATTTCAGGCCGACCCTAAATAATCACACTTATCCATGGTTAAAAGAATCATAAAGTTTGTGGCTAGAACTACCGACTTTGGCTTATGGTACCCATTTGACACGTCTACCATCATTGCCGGGTACTCAGATGCTGATTGGGCTGGAAATCTTAATGACCGCGAATCAACTTGTGGTGGTTGTTTCTACATTGGCAATTGTCTTGTATCTTGGCATAGCAAGAAATAAAACTCCATATCCTTGTCCACCGCCTAGGCTAAATACATTGCAGCTGGTAGTTGTTACGCACAACTTTTGTGGATGAAGCAAATATTGTAGGATTATGGTATTGAACAATCTACAATGACACTATTTTGCGACAATACTAGTGCCATTAATATTTCAAAAAATCTAGTTCAACATTCTAGAGCAAAGCACATTGACATCCGATATCACTTTATACATGAACTTGTCGAAGACAACACTATTGTATTGGAACATGTGCCTATCGAGTGACAACTTGCCAATATATTTGGAGATCTCTAAAAAAATTGTTAAAGTATGCGAGGTCTAAAAAATTGTCTAAGCCCACTTGTTTTAAATCGTCATATTTGAGGATCTGTAGCCTTATTTTTTAAAAAATATGTATATTCCATATATTGTTTGTAGTTCCTTTTTAGATGTTCAAAATGCTAATTTTCTGGTAAATATCTGTGTACCCTCACCAATTTTTCTTTGGAATGTCTCCTAAACTAGCCAAAGTTGGATTAGGATTTCCATTTCTTTTGGTTATTATCCTTATTGCCTAACTGTTTCTAACAAATTTTGTCAGCACATCATGGTAAAAGATAAGGAGAGATCTCCAAACGAAGACTTGCCGATCACATCTCTTCTTATAATCAAAACTCATCTCAGGAAAAAAAAATTGTGTTTGAACGAATGGTCAAATCCTTCTACATAGAACCCTTTGGGGACGATTTATTTCTAAGGACCATAGGTTGACACAATATACTCCATCTCGGAGGAGAAGTTCAATATGATCTCATCCATCAGTTTTTTAATTCTAGTTAAGATACGCGTGATGATCCTCCAACAATCAACATCAACTATATGAATACCACCAAGCAAATCACTCCGATGATGCTAGGTCACCTTCTGGGTCTTAAATTTACTCGTATCCCCACAACTGAACATTCTTTGAATTATATCGGTGTTTGGGGACAGGTAACCCGAGCCTTGTGTGATAGATCAACAATCCCTAGGAACAAGAGAAAATTCCTTTCCTCCATAAATCTGGACTCTACCTTTAAAGTTCTTCACAACATCTTAAGTACCAATGTTTATCCCTGTGAAGTTTCTGGAAATATGCTCTCTCCATATGTTCTCAACGTTCTATATGATGTTCATCAAGGAATTCAAGTTTGTCTACCCACTCTTATCTTGCGACAATTAATTCTTCTGATCAACGGCATACGTACAACTCTCCCATTTCCAATTCTCATTTGCAAGTTATCAAAGTTTGTAAGATTGTCACCTACCCATGATGTTGTGCATCCTACTGTTTACTTCAATCAGGAAACACTAGTAAGGCTAAAAGTGTTTACAAATGTGTATCAAGCCAACCATAAGGACATAAGCAGAGATGATGCTTAAAACACTCCTATGGCAACTGCTCGAGACTCCTGTCACACCCCTACACCTACACAAAGTCCAGTCTCAGTCAATACTTGCCAGTTCCTTCGTCAAAATGATCTCATTTGACATATTTTAGATGGTCAAACAAACATTGAAGCATGCATTTGACAATGCAAAAACCGCCTTTCCGGAATTGAGCTACGACTTGACGCTCTTCAACACACTGGAGAACGCATCACGGAGCTGTTTCTAAGTCGACATGATCATATCCCCCCATATGAGGGTGGTCCATCAAGATAGAGTCTAATTCGGCCTATGCTAATCTTTTTGTGGATGATGCATGACGATACAATTTTTTTTTTTTATGATTATGCCTTTAAGGGCTTTTTGGATATTAATTCTAACCAAGCTTGGGGTAGTTCTTTTGATGGGTTAAATGATGATATCTTTTATGTAACTATTAGTTGTTAATGTCGTTTATTTCTTCTTGGTATATATTTCCATGACAAGTACTGATTCACATTAAGTTCTTACTTTATACTCCTTTATCGTATGAACTTGTGTGATACTTCCTTCTCCCTCTGCTTTCAATATAACTGCTAAATTCCATACTTCAGTTATCTTGGCCTATCTCTTGCTCTTATTACCCTTTGCCAATGACTGACAAAAAAGGGGGGAGAACCATACTCCCAAGTATGCTGCTTTTGAATTTTGTAAATCTTCAAATGCAGGAACTTAGGGGGAGTATGAACAACGGGAGAGCTACAAGCAACTCAAGTCATATAAAGAGTTAATCGAGTTGTAAATCTATAATGTATTGAGGTGATTGCAATTCCTAGGTTTTGTTAGGTGTTTTGTCACGTAATTGACAAAGGGAGAAATTGAAAGTGCCCTAGTTTGTCAAATTACATGAGTGTTGAGTCTGTCTTACAAGTGAGCCTCAATCTGAAGATTACAAGTTCAAGAACTCAACCAAGAAGAAGTGTGAGCACTCTACACAGGTAAACAGAGCCTTACTTCCCTAACCAAACCCTTGAGGTATATGACCCCATTTAACTTAGTCTTACTCCCAACAATTCTTAAATCATCTTTGGTAAGCTTAAGTTTTGAACACTTAGAATATTAGAGGAGTAAACGGGAACTATACGGGAAAAATTGATTGCATCAATTTGTAATCGAAGACATTTTCGATCCTATTGAACATGATTCGATTGCATAAAAAAATAGGCCCATTCTGTCCAGCAACAAAATGATCATCTACTGAGAATTGTCGATTATATCGAATAGAGTTCGATGACATCAAATTCAAATTTTGATAGCATTGAACCTGCTTCGAGTGAATCGACAAAGGGCACTCCCTCTACACAGAAAACACTCTCTAAGTGTTCATCGATGGAATCGAGTCACTTTCGATCACATCGAGAGTAAGTTATCGATGACATTGAAGACTGTTCGATTACATTGAAAATTAGAAACATTTTGTCCAACAAGCTATCCAGGTATATCTAACTTTTTCGATTATAGGGAAGGCCCTTTGATGTCATCGAACTTCAAAATTCGATAGCATCGAAGGATGATTGATTGTATAAAAAAATGGGACAAAATCTTCTAGCAACCAAAGGTAATTTTTCTAAAAGAGAATTCAATGGGAACGAACTTCCTCTCGATTACATCGAAGTGCATGTTAATGGAATCGAAGGATGCTCGATAAGATCGAGCAAAATTTTTTCTACATAAAAATGAATATATGAGTATAGGAAGTCGATGCAATCGAAGAAGGCTCAATAACATCGAAGTTAAAATTTTGATGGAATCGAAGACCACTCAGTAGCATCGACAATGACAGATTTTTGCCCATTTTATTACCGTTGGGATTCTTCTTTATATATATCGGTGGGTTGCTTCTTAGCAAAGAGATCAAGAATTGAAGGAATCTTGAGAGAGTTATTGTAATAGATCATACCCTCATCTTCAAGCCTTCTTTTCCATAGGAGTTCATCATTCAATCTATAGAACGAGCATTTATTGTCATCTTCTTTACTTGGATTGACTTATGAACTTTGGCATTCATTGAGTTTCCAGTGACACTTTTTAAGGAAAATCATTATACTGAAACTCTTGAATGCTTGCTCATGAGAATCTTCTCTAGGTATTTAACTCATATCATTTAAGGGAGAAGATAGTTCCAAACCCTAAACCTCACAACCTCAGAGCATTGATCGAAGCATCAGAAGCGGTTTTCGTTCAAGGGATCTGAAGACTCTTCATCAATAAGAAGATCATCTTCAGATTGTGTGAGAAAGGGACTCACTCACTTGTAAGTATATAGAGTTCATTGAGTCTAAATCCCTTTCCTTGTGTAGGATTGGGATTTAGAGTTTGAGTTAACAAACTTGCCAAGACCTCTAGTAGGCCTCCAATGGGAGAATACATTGTCCTTGTATAGGACGTGTTATCCTTGTATAGGACGTGTTGTCTTAGCGAAGGACGTGTTGCATTGCGTAGGCATTTGCCTTGTGTAGGCTCCTAGTTGTTGTCCTTGTGTAGGACTTGTCGCCTTATGTAGGCATCTAAGGGTGCCTTGTATAGGCTCCTTAGTTAACTTTGTGTAGGTTGTGAAGGTTCATGGTTAACCTGATTTAAAACCATTGGATAGTGAAATCCGATACACTCTAAGAGAGAGTGCATCAACCAGGAGTAGAGTAAACAAGTAGCCAAACCACTATATATGATTTTGTTTGGGATTGCTCTTGAGCATTGATCTAATTATGCTTATGTCTATCAAATGATTATTATGATGCATGATTAAGTAAATACCTAAGCATTGACATGAATCACATCCCGCACACTCTCACATACACTATCTTCAGAGGCTAGTTTCTTTACAAGTAAATCTCGTGTAGCCTATGTGTTTGGACCCTCTATTAGCTTGGAAGCTATAGAGTTACTTTGCGTTACTTATATTGATTGAAGTTAGGCATTGTTTGTTGTTACAAGGAAATAATTTTTGAAAAGTCCTATTCACCCCCCTCTAGGACACTTGGACTAATTTCATACTTCTACTATAGCAGTTCTACCGCAATTTCATTAACTTGTCACGTTATTCACTCCTTTGAATTGTAAAGTTGGAGGTGAGTTATCTGGTAATAGCATCTTATCGAGCTAGTCTCTGGATGGAGGAAGATTCATTGAACAAGGAAAAAATCATTGGGACTTAGGTGACTGGGCTTGTTCGAATAGGAAGAATTCAAAACATAGACATGAAAATCCCCTATGAAATCTTCAGGAAATGGAAGTTGCAGAATCCAAAATTTATTCCATTGTTTGGTTTAGGTGTTGCTTTGAAAATGTTAAAAGGTCAATGATCAAACAGTGAGAGTTGTTTCTCGTGACCGTGGAAAACAACTTTTCTTCTTCTTCTTCTTCTTCTTCTTCTTCTTCTTCTTCTTCTTCTTCTTATTTCTTTCTTTCTTTCTTTCTGTAACACCTTAAAATTCGAGGGTCGAGTAGCAACTCAACTCTCGAGTTCCAAAACATCACTTATGCAACATAGAGAATGATGATTGAATGTTGTCTGTGTTAGTGCAACAAACATGAGTGAGATTATACCAAAACAGTAATCCATTCTCCAGATCATTGTACAAAAAGCAAGCGGAAGATTGAAAGATGTATATAGATGTATATAAAAACAAAACGATTTCGATCTGTCTTCAAAGTATGATTACTTCACTAAGTCATCATATACATGTACTGAATCAAAAATAAAATGTCAAAAAAAAAAAGTCCAACTGTCATGATAGCCCAGTAGCCCTGTAAATTCGGATAGCCTAAGCAAAGCCGCTGAAGAACTGCATGAAGGAAAACTCATCCTGATCATCATCATAATCAGGATCAGCCTCCTGTGCATGGTCGGTACCTGCACCTAAGACAAAGTCTGGTGGGTGTCCAGAACACCGTCCCGTAACGTGGGAGTGAGTAGCTAACTCAGTGGAACAATAAAGCATAGGTTAACATGTTATCAAATCAGTCAAGCAGTAATGATAAAGCAGTACAATCAACAATCTTAAGTACTCTTGTTAATGCAAGTATGAAATGCAGTAGTGATGCATGCCCCTCGCCTAACCACCCTCATAGGCACCATCTTACGTCCGCGGCATGCGTTCATCCCTCAGTGCTCCACATCTTCCAGGCACATGTCATGCGATGATGAGCATGATTACCGAGTTATTATTAGTCCATTTCAAACATCAGTATTGGAAAACTAGGGTACCTCCCTTATATCATTCCCAAACATGATCCATTCTAGGGTCGTCAATCCTAGATAATCTCATACGAGGTTTGTTTCTAGGTTGCTGCAAGGGCTGTCAGGGCTATTACACGGAATCGTTACACCACTCCCCCATCACCTTATCAATACAGGCTTAGTTTGTACTCTTATTTCTACGGAAGGGTCGTCACCTCCACATAGACTCAGAGTACACTCGAGGTCACTATAAAGGGCTGCCAGGGCTGTTACACGGAATCGTTACACTACTACCCCATCACCTTATCAGTGTAGGCTGACAACTCGAATACAGTGTCCCATACTACCGTATTCGGCTCACGAGTCTGGTTACTCAATGGTCACTACGGGGAGGCTCGTGGCCCCAGCGTAGGTCGACAGCTCGACCACGGTGTCCCATACCACCATGCCCGGCTCATGAGTCTTAGCGGATCGAGGTACCACGGTTAATGGGATTCCACTGGTAAGCTTGGTACCTTAGGTTCAAACAGAGGCATCCAAACATGGTGAACATATATAGGACAGATCGGGTTACTTGACGAGCTCGGCTAGCTCGAGCGTACGACCAATTAAACGACATGAAGCGCAAGCACTTCGTGTGGCCTAACCACTACCGCCAACCGAAGTACGACTCATGTTCGTCAAACACATCTCGCATGGCGAATGAATCTCATCCACACATTCATCTCGTTTTCGATTGCCTGACTACTTCATAGTCCCAAACTCAATCCATTTCATCATGTAATCATAGGAGGCAATCAACTGTAATGGATTCCATAGGTTCAAGAATTTCGATCACATAAGCATATTATGAAACAGAATTTACATTCAAAGCATATTACAATACAAACACGATTTCACGCATAAGTAAAACAGAATTTACAATAAAGCGTTCATGTAGGAAATCATTCACACAATTAAAGTAACCGAGATTTGTATCTCGATCCACATACAAGGTGTACTAGACGAACGCTAGCACATTCAGGCATTTTCACAAACACAGACTACAAACATCATCATATATGACGAATGATGATTGCACATGTGCTAGACCAAATCCTTTCACTAGGGAGTTGCTCTATATATCACACGTGTATACCCACGACGGAAATCATGGCATACATGACTCCGAGATCGGTGTTTACTTAAATATTTCCACAAACACTTGGGTTACACATTTATCACATAACTTATTTTTGCCGTGACGTGATTTAAGGCAAGTCCTTTATCTAAGGAGTTCTCACACATGTATTAAGCCTATATTCATGACAAATAAACATTTTAAGCACAAATCCAAAATCCAAACAAAATCAAACATTTCAACATATGCATAGAATAGCCTAAATCCTACATATCTCATATAAACTCGTATAACGAAACAAACGACGCATTTTGCATGTGTAATAGCACTCTTGTCAGTTATAAATCATTAACCGATATTGAAAGCCTTAAAAACCATAACCTATACACCTAAAGTCTGCACCTTACGCCGTAGAAGCGTAATAAATTTGGTAGGAATGCTAAGGCTTCTCCCACAACAATAGAATGGCCTAAAGCACAAGTAGTGTTAGCTATTTTGCTAATTGAATCAATTGAAACCCTAAATCAGATTAGGGTTAGGGTTTTCTTACCTATAAATGAAGTCGGAATCGTTGGAAAAGCGATTAGAATGGTGTGGTTAAGCCTGTAGAGTAGTAGGGTACAATATCAGGGAGATTCTCCCACTTCTCTCACACTTTCTCTCACTTTTCTCTTTTCTCTCTCCTAGGGTTTCTTCAGATCGTATGGGCTGAATGAGGGAGAGTTTAAGGTCCTTATATAGCCTAAAACATCACCGAAATAGACCTAAGGTCAAGGTATACTTAGGTTATAACCAAAGTGGGTCTGTTCCGTCTCAATGGAGCGCTTCTGGCGGCCCCTTTTCTGCGTGCGGTCAGACTTAAGCTCACCAACCTTGGATCTAGGTGAAGTTAAGTTTTCATTCTAGGCGGATTCTCAGATCGCACGTGGCGGACCAATTTCAGTTCAACGGTTATTGAAACTCGATCGGGAATTTCAAGTACACTGCCATGTATATGAAATTTCTCCTGATCCGAGGGTATATTTGGGTTAGATTCTGAAGGTCTGATTGCTTATATCAAGCCTGCAAGTAACAAATCTCAGATTACTATTTGAGATTTTATTTATAAAGAAAACCAAGTGTTCTCACACTCCTCGCTACGGGCTCAAGCGAATAGCCATGGAACACTATCTGGGTTTGATCTCCCAGATGGTAATCAAGCCCAGCAGGGCAGTCCTAAGTCTATAATTTCATATTATTTGGACCTTCGATGTGCGGTCCAGATTCGATACAGAGTTTCAATGTGCTCCCGAGAGCAGCTGGGTAATGAGATTGATCCTAGATTTTAGGGTAATGTAGCGTCAATGATTCCACAAGTTTTGGGTCTTGCGGATCGTATTTAAAGTGATTAGTGCGGATTTCATGGCTAATCCAGTTTAACACTTAGTTAACTGTCTAATTTTTGAAGGATTTGATCCTAAGTGATTTCTGCCTGAGGTGGTACTTAGGGCATTGTATGGAATTTTCCGAGTCGTTACAATCTACCCCCATTAATGAAAAATTTCATCCTCGAAATTAGTACCTTTTTGTACTCCTTGAGAAGCTGAGGGTGGTTCTTTCGGATCTAGGCTTCAGTCTCCCAGGTAGCTTCCTCCTCTGTATGATGCGTCCACAGTACCTTTACGAGCGAAATCACCTTACTGCACAACACCTACTCCTTCCTGTCAAGGATACGCGTCGGGCGCAACATGTAGGTAGCATCCTCGCTCAACTGCACCTGCTCCCAATGGATGATATGTGAAGGATCAGGGATGTATTTCTTCAGCATAGATACATGAAATACGTTGTACACGCCCGCGAGTGGTGTGAGCAAAGCGAGACGGTATGCCACCGCTCCCACTCGATCAAGTATCTGAAATGGGCCAATGAATCGCGGCGTAAGCTTCCCCTTCTTCCTAAACTGAAAGACTCCCTTCATAGGAGAAACTCTGAGGAATACATGATCTCCAACCTCAAACTCCATCGGTCGCCGCCTCATATCAGCATAACTCTTCTGTCTACTCTGGGCCATACGAAGTCGACGCCTGATAATGTCGATCTTCTCTGAGGTCGCCTGTACTAACTCTGGGTCAATCAAAATGCGTTCGCTAAGGAGTCATGCCAATACTCTCTTGAAAGTTATTGTTGTAGGCGAACTCTGCGTATGGGAGACAGTCATCCTAACTGTCCTTGAAGTCCAAAACACAAGCCCGCAGCATATCTTCTAAAATCTGATTCACCCGCTCTGTCTGCCCATCGGTCTAAGGGTGAAACGCGGTGCTAAACTTCAACTTCACACCCATCGTTTCCTGGATATGAGTCCAGAAAATAGATGTGAATCGCGTGTCTCTGTCCGACACAATCTCTAAGGGAACTCCATGCAGACGCACTATTTCTTTGATGTACAACCTACCCAAGTCATCTGCGGAATTCATCACTCTAATGGGGAGGAAATGAGCCGATTTGGTTAATCGATCCACAATCACCCAAATAAAGTCATAACCCTTTCTCGTCTTCTGCAACCCCGAGATGATGTCCATAGAGATGAAGTCCCACTTCCACTCAGCTATGGGCATGGGCTGAAGGAGTCCAGGAGGTCGGCGATGCTCGGCCTTGACCTGCTGACACGTGAGACAACGTGAAACATACTCTGCGATGTGAACCTTCATATTGTCCCACCAATACGACCGCTTCATATCCTGATACATCTTCATGCTATCAGGATGCATCACGAGCTTCAATTTGTGGGCAGTCTCGAGAAGTTCCTGTCTCAAGTCCCGAATATTTGGGACGCATAGGCGGTTACGGTATCGTAGGCCCCCATCCATGCCAACTCTCCACTCGGAGTCCCAGGCATCGCTAGCTTGCTCTTGAAGCTCAGACAACCGCTCATCGCCCTTCTGGGCCTCGATAATCTTATCATCAATAAGTGGCCGCACCTGAACGTGCGCGACACACTCAAATGGTTCCTCCACGGTGAGTTTCTGCTCGAAGTCGCACATGAACTCCAACATATCCCACTCTGCTATCATCAGCGGAGCCGCAAATGTTATAACCTTCTTGCGGCTCAATGCATCTGCCACAAGGTTGGCCTTGCCAGAATGGTAGGAAACCTCGAACTTGAAGTCCTTCAAGGTCTCCACCCATCGGCGCTGCCTCATATTTAAGTCCTGCTGAGTGAATATATACTTAAGGCTCTTGTAGTCACAGAAAAGCTCGAACTCCTCTCCGTAGAGGTAATGTCTCCAGAGTTTCAATGCAAAGATGACAACTGCTAACTCAAGGTCGTGTGTAGGGTAATTCTCTTCGTGCTTCCTTAATTGTCTCGAGGCATATGCAATCACCCTGTCCTTCTGCATAAGGACGCAACCCAAGCCAACGCGAGACGCTTCAGTGTATATCGTGTACTTAACCCCTTGCTCTGGCAATACTAGCACAGGGGCGGACGTCAGTTTGTCCTTCAGCTCCTGAAAAGCTGCTTCCGCCTTCTCATTCTAGGCGAACTTCAGATCCTTACGCATCAACTGTGACAACGGCCTGGCTATCTTCGAGAAGTCCCGAATGAAGCGTCGATAGTACCATGCCAAGCCAAGAAAACTCCTCACCTCGATAACCGATCCAGGCTGCTTCCAATCCTGAACCGCAGTTACCTTAGTAAGGTCCACAGCTATCCCATCCTTGGACACCACATGTCCCAGGAACTTGACTTCCTCCTGCCATAAGTTGCACTTCTTATACTGCGTGAACAACTGGTTCTTTTTCAAAGTACCCAACACCGCTCTTAGGTGCTCCTTGTGCTCTTCCCGACTCCTAGAATATATCAAGATGTCATCGATAAACACGATGACGAATTGGTATAAGAATGACCAAAATACCTTGTTCATCAAGTCCATGAACACGGTCGGTGCGTTTGTAAGACCGAACAACATCACCAGGAACTCGTAATGCCCAAAACAGGTCCTGAAAGCTGTCTTCTGCACGTCTTCATCTCTGACGCGCAACTGGTGGTACCCTGACTGCAAGTCAATCTTTGAGAAATACTTTGTCCCCTTCAACTGATCAAACAGATCATCTATCCTGGGCAAGGGATACTTGTTCTTCACGGTGACTTGGTTCAATCTACGGTAATTAATACACAACCATAGTGAGCCATCTTTGTTCTTCACAAACAGTACAGGTGCTCTCCAGGGAGACACACTAAGTCTTATAAATCCCTCTCTACCAGCCCATCAATCTGTTTTTGCAGTTCCTCTATCTCACATGGAGGCATACGATAAGTCGGCAATGAGATAGGTGTCGCACCAGGCGTAAGATCAATGATGAAGTCAATCTCGCGTCGAGGAGACAAACCAGGAATCGTCGCAAACACACCTGCAAAATCCTGAACCACAGGTGTATTTCCCAACGTCGGACCATCAACATGCTCTAGTAAAGCAGCATAACATCCAACATGACATGGACGACTAACCTGCACTAAAAAAGTAAAGACCGTGCCATCAGGTCCATAGGCTGTCACCACCCGGTTATCGCAATTAATCTCTACCTTCATCTTGGTGAGTCAGTTCATACCGAGGATAATGTCGTAGTGACATAGTGGGGCGACAATGAGGTCAACGAACACTGTCCTGCTACCCAAATTTACTTAGCAACCCTCACACATCTGTGTGACATCCGAAAAAGTCCCAGTAGCAGTAGTGAGTCTCATTCCCTTCGTGGAAGTAGTATGTAAAGTTAGACGCTTAACAGCCCCACATGAAAGATAGAAGTAGTGGACCCAATGTCCACCAACAAGGAGACGGGTGTACCTTGAATGTGGGTCGTACTCTCAAAAGCCATCGGGGCCGTAATCGATGTCTCGGGTGCTTCAGCTATAAGCGCTATACTCAAGCCTGCTGTCTATGGTTCGGTTGTGGCACGTTAGGCCGTTGAGGTGGCCTAAAATGAGATGCAGGAGGTCGGAAGGAAGGATGAGCAGGGGCAGTCCGTAGGGGTGGAGCGGATATAGCCTGTGGGCGAGAGCGATCAATCCTCTGCGGTAGAGAAAACCCATTATCCCTCATCCGAGCAAAGCAGCTCTCTGCAGGATGACCCGGTCTCCCGCAGTATGTACAGGTCACACTTGAACGCCTCATCAGAACTACTGGCGCCGTGGCCCTGGGGGGAGAGTCGATGCGAGGCCTCTTGCCGAGGAAAGGCCTACTCTGCATATCCGGTCGTGGCCTCGTAACCATAGCACCACGAGAACATGTCAGCCGATCAACATCCTGCTCTGCCCTCATAGACATATGTATCAGCTCGGCATAGGAAGGTATACTGACGTAGCACAACTTCGACCGAATGTTCGGTCTCAAGCCCTCTGAAAAACGTCGTATTCGTATCTGCTCGTCAGCAAGAATAGTCGGGACATATCTGCCCAACTCAGTGAATCAATGCTCGTACTCCGTAACTGTCATGCCTCCCTGCCTGAGGTATAAAAACTCATTCTCCCTCTTGTGTCGGTAGGTCTGAGGGCAGTATTTCTCATGGAAATGGAACTTGAATGCCGCCCATGTCCATGCATATCCAACTGCCACCGTCCGTAGGACACTGTCCCACCATAAGCTAGCCTCCTTCTCAAACATGAAGGTGACCAGCTCAACCTGCTCCTGCTCCGTACAATAGAGCATCCGTAGCATCTTGGAGATGCGGTCCAACCAGTATTCAGCCTCCTCGGGTCTGTGAGAACCCGTGAAAGTAGGAGGCCTCAAGCGCTGGAATCGCTCAAGAAGACCGCGAGTACCCACGTCCCCCGCAGGGTACGCAGCAGGTGTGGGTGAAGACACATCCTTAGCCTGAGCAGGAGGCTCTGTAAACTAGTAGGACGTGTAGATGGTGAAGGTGGAGTCGCACTTCCACCCTGAGATAAGGCCCCAATAATAGTGGCCATAATCTGCTGGTGCTGCTGGTGCTGCTGCATCTACTACTGATGCATCATCATCATCAACTGCTCAAACCTATCAGTAGGTGGAGCAGCCTGTGGCTCATACTGTGTCGAAGAGGATGCCTGATTCTGTTCACGAACCGGTGGTGTAAAAGGTGGCAATCCAGCCGTGGGACCAGTGGAAGGCTGAGACGTAGGTCTAGTCTCACGATCCGGGCCCAAGTCAGGGTCCGTACGACCATCTCCGTAGGAAGGAGCCTGGTCCATCGTATCAGTGAGTAAGAGGTGTGTCGTGCTCCGCGTATATTTCCGTCACATGCCCTAACAACATAGGGTGCAACGCATGTGAGATGAAGCATATCAACAAAATACACAAGCACTTAAACATTCCATACATTTCATAACAAAAAGGCTGTATGCATTTCATTTACCAAAATTGTCACAATACATGGAATACAGAGTTACATGAATCATGACAGAAGATGCATGTGAGCTAATTACAACCAAAGCTTCAATCACTTAAAACATACTACTAGCTATTACGCCCATCAACATGAAAACATAAACCGCCTAAAGTGGTGACCAAAACAAACTACAAGGCAACAGTATAGATGGCTAGACATCCGAGTCTGGCGATGGAGGAGGGGTGCCCTTATCCTGCAGGCAACATAGGATGACCCTCAAGGTGCAGGACACTTTACTGAATTTTTGCTTCATGAAGGCCTCGTTATCCTCAAGCTTTTGTCTTGCTTCGACTCGGGCCTCCTGAATCTCTTGCTTCAAGGCAGCTTGGCCCTGCCGTAGCTCCGCATGATCCTCCTCCAGTCGAGCTATGCGAGCATCCAAAGCAGCCTGATTAGTATCTTGCACTGGTGCCGTAGGAGGGGAGCTCTCCTCAGTATCTTGGGCCTCTTTCTCTTCTTCCTGCTCCTCCTCTATCTCATCACCACTTCTTTCCTTGCTCTCTTCATCTAGGTCAATACTTTCCTCCCCCTCACTATCAGACTCATCCCCATACTCATCGAGTCGGGTTTGGCGCTGCCGAGGGCCGATCCCCATGTTGTTAAGCGTAGCATCGCTTATGATCCGGATCAGCGCAATATCATCCATATTAAGTCTATAGCCAACCTCTCGAGCAAGCTTACATACCAGACGGCCGAACGGGAGTGAGATGTCATTTCTGATAGACCGTGCGGTCTGGATTATCTGGAATAGGGCGAACGTGGGCAGGCACAACTTATCTCCATGTCTAACCCTATATAGGAAGTCCACCATCAAACGAGTACATTCAGTGCGGTTGCCTCACCGTGGATACACATTGTATGTGAAAATGTAGTGAAGCAAACGGAAATCATCTGTTAATCTCGTCGATGGGAGGTAGTTGCCTCTGGTCCAGGGAACCAGTCGGCAACAAAGGTATCGCGTACGACGGTCTCTTTCTCGCCCACTCTTGAAATAATCCTCACCAGCATGTACTTCACCACGTTGAATTCCCATGACCCGGGACACTAAGTCCACGTTGATTGTATAATTCCGCCCCCTAATAGAAACAATGAACTGGAGAGGATCAAGCGATGGGTCTCGGATGTGAGTGTAGAAAGTACGAACCATATTCTCACATGTGTGAGACTTAGCTTCGAACATGGGACCCCACTCAACTTTCACCAAGCGGTCTATAATTGGGTGTAGCCCAAACAGCCTCTCATCTACGTGAGCTTCAAGTACAACCCTGCGGCCACCAAATCGACCGTGCTCAAAACCTATCAGTAGCGCTCTTTCGATGGGAACTTGGGAATCTAGGTCCCGCTTCGACCTATGCTCAAGGACGACACTTGTACTAGCCCCAGCGTCAGTCCTTCTCCTTGGACGGGTTGGGCGACTCGACCCAGCTTCATCCACAGTACTCTTCCTCTTTCCCATGAGAGAAAAGATGGTGGAGATGGAGAAAATGGCCGCAACAAACGCAAATAGGGTCATGGAAAGCGACGAAAAGTGACAGAAAGAGAGAGAAAGGGCTGGAGTTACTGATCCTCCACGGGTTTGAGCCTCAACAGAGGTTGCAAAGGCCCAAAGAACAGGGATTTAAGAAGGAAAATGGAAAGATGGAGTGGGGTAGTGAGTGTGCACGATTTTTAGCTACAAATGGGGCATGGAAGAGCCCAAATGAGAGAGAATGGAGAGGGTGGGGAGGTAAGGAGTGCTGTAGACGATGGAAATGGATGAGTTGTGAACGAAAATGATGGATTTAGTGATTGGGAGAGAGATTTAAGGGAGAAAACAGCAAGTTGGAAGAGAAAAGAGGGCTTGGAAGGGTGGGAAGTGAGAAAGGGGGCAAAAATGAAAGAAATAGGGGTTCACACGAATTTTCGCTTGCCCCACACACACCTAGGGGTCGGCCCGACGCCGACCCGCACAGGCCCAAGGGGGCCGGGGTGCACCGCGATAGGCGCGACGCCACCTTGGTCCTCTAGACTCAGGGCGATGCCACCGCGGTAGGGCGGTGGCCACCCGCCTCCCAATGTGCCAAAGACACCTCGGGTCCACCTTGTGTCCCCCCGGATTGCCTTGTGTGGCCCTCGACTCCCTTTCGAGTCGTTTCGGGTCATTCCGAGAATGTTCTGATAATTGATGGTATTTTACCGATTTTTAATAGCTGGAATTAGGTGGATTGTGATCTAGACCCATCATTTAATGGTCTAGAAGGGTGTTAGGGGTGACTCGTGCGATCAGGATTAAGTACAAACTCGATTTCGGGGTTCGTTTGTAGTGAACTTTACCGTTGGACGAAATTGGGATACCTACGACTGTTTTTACATGCTCTCGTACCCTCCTAAGTCGAAATGTGCCAGCGTAAGTTATGGCCATAACCTAGGTCCGGTTTAATCCAAATCATGCTCTGATACCAACTTATAACACCATGAAATTCGAGGGTCGAGTAGCAACTCAACTCTCGAGTTCCAAAACATCACTTATGCAACATAGAGAATGATGATTGAATGTTGTCTGTGTTAGTGCAATAAACATGAGTGAGTTATACCAAAACAGTAATCCATACTCCAGATCATTGTACAAAACGCAAGCGGAAGACTGAAAAATGTATATTGATGTATATAAAAACAAAACGATTTCGATTCGTCTTCAAAGTATGATTACTTCACTGAGTCATCATATACATGTACTGAATCAAAAACAAAATGTCAAAAAAAAATATATAGTCCAACTGTCGTGATAGCTCAATAGCCCCGTAAATCCAGATAGCCTAAGCAAAGCTGCCGGAGAACTGCATGAAGGAAAACTCATCCTAATCATTATCATAATCAGGCTCAGCCTCCTGTGCATCGTCGATACCTGCACCTAAGACAGAGTCTGGTGGGTGTCCAGAACACCATCCCGTAACGTGGGAGTGAGTAGCTAACTCAGTGGAACAATAAAGCATAGGTTAACATGTTATCAAATCAGTCAAGCGGTAACGATAAGCAGTACAATCAATAATCTTAAGTACTCTTGTTAATGCAAGTATGAAATGCAGTCGTGATGCATGCCCCTCGCCTAACCACCCTCATACGGCACCATCTTACGTCCGCGGCATGCGTTCATCCCTCAGTGCTCCACATCTTCCAGGTACTTGTCATGCGATGATGAGCATGATTACCGAGTTATTATTAGTCCATTTTAAACTGCAGTATTGGGAAACTAGGGTACCTCCCTTATATCATTCCCAAACATGATCCATTCTAGGGTCGCCAATCCTAGATAATCTCATACTATGGTTTGTTTCTAGGTTGCTGCAAGGGCTGCCAGGGCTGTTACATGGAATTGTTACACCACTCCCCCATCACCTTTTCAATACAGGCCTATTTTGTACTCTTATTTCTACGGAAGGGTCGTCGCCTCCACGTAGACTCAGAGTACGCTCGAGGTCACTACAAAGGGCTATCAGGGCTATTACACGGAATCGTTACACCACTACCCCATCACCTTATCAGTGTAGGCCAACAGCTCGAATATAGTGTCCCATACCACCATATTCGGCTCACGAGTCTGGTTGCTCAATGGTCACTACGCGGAGGCTCGTGGCCCCAACATAAGCCGACAGCTCGACCACGGTGTCCCATACCACCATGCCCAGCTCATAAGTCTTAGCGGATCGAGGTACGACAGTTAACGGGATTCCACTGGTAAGCTTGGTACCTTAGGTTCAAACAGAGGCGTCCAAACATGGTGAACATACATAGGATAAATCGGGTTACTTGACAAGCTCGGCTAGCTCGAGCGTACGACCAATTGAATGACATGAAGTGCAAGCACTTCGTGTGGCCTAACCACTGCTGCCAACCGAAGTACGACTCGGGTTCGTCGAACACATCTCACATGGTGAATGAATCTCAGCCATGCATTCATCTCCGTTTTCAATTGCCTGGACTACTTCATAGTCCCAAACTCAATCCATTTCATCATGTAATCATAGGAGGCAATCCACCGTAATGGATTCCATACGTTCAAGAATTTCGATCACATAAGCATATTATGAAACAGAATTTACATTCAAAGCATATTACAATACAAACACGATTTCACACACAATCATTGCATAAGTAAAACAGAATTTACAATAAAGCGTTCATGTAGGAAATCATTCACACAATTAAAGTAACGGATATTTGTATCTTGTTGAGGGTCAAATATTACATATCAGACCCCACTTATTACCTAGATTTACGAGCATGATACTGTCTAATGGCCCATTTTAATCGTGTTTTCGATACAGGATATATTTAGGAGCTTGAACTGAAAATGGGTATTAAAAGCATGGTTTTAGCGCTCAAGATTCACCAAAGCATGGGATAGACCCCAGCGGACCAAGATCGACGAATTTACACGCTAGAGATTCGAGGAAATCGAGAAACTAAAGCTCAAGTGGCCTGAAAGTCAGTCAGAATGAAAGATTACAGGGTTATCACCATCCATTCGGCTCGAAACTTCATACATGGCCTGAGAACCATAAATTAACCATATACGTCAAAATTCAGCACTTGGATCAGTGTGTAAGTGACTCGATGGACAAGATCAGACAATAACTATTAAGAAAAGCATCTTGGACATCATTGGGAGATCGGGACCCAAATTGAACCGATGGAAAGAACACGAAAAACGGTGGATATTCGTCAAGTTTCACTTCTTTTGGATGGTGCAGTAGGGAGGAACGAACGACGGATGATTCTAGAAGGGAGAGTGGCAAATTTGTAAATAACTAAAATTTCATATCCATGCACGTAAGTAAGAGAGGGTTGCTTGAACGGTAGGTAGTGCCTCATCACGGGTGAATGGTGTGGCCACTTAGAGTTCGGATCTACTTCATATTTTGACCCATGGGCTTACAAGTTACTGAGAAAATAATGAGCGGAGTAGATTTCCAAAAATGTCATCAGAAGTGGGCCCCACCTAGTTTTTGAACAAAACTTTTGAAAAGTGCCTTCTACGTAAAACGTCCAGGGACGGACATGCTTGAATTGGGTTTTGACATTGGGCCCCACCCATCATCCATTCCAATGATCAAGACCGTCCATTGTGTCTAGAGGAGGGGCGTGAGCGTCACCTAGGTGTCTGTATTGTCCCATGAAAGCATTGCAGGTACATGAAGTCTCAAATGTAAGATTGAACGGCAGAATCTTTGCTGCAAAATCAATCACGTGGGCCACCATAAATCTGATCTAAAACCGATCAAGGCTGACTAGTTTTCGAGGGGAAACAAATGGACGGCATGGATTTCTTTGATAACTCAGATTATGGGCCCACCAATCATCACATATGCGTAAGAGTTTCTAGAAATTACTGTTGCGTAAACAGAGTGGGTTTCCGACTCTGTTACAGCAACCACTCCCACCGACTGCTATTACTTATAAAAGGGGACGAGAGAGAAAGAGAAAAGAGTTGAATTTTCCAGGGACGTGGGCAGAGGCAGCAGCTTGGCTTGGACGTGGATCGGCATTTAGAGAGAGTACAGTTAATGTTTTTTTTTTACTGATTTTTTTCTTCCTTATTTATTTTTTTTAAAGATGTATAGCCTATCCATGCTAGGCTAAACCTCTTAGCAAGGGCTAAGAGGTGAAGCTTGTAGTAAGATGGGGGATTCTATTCATTGCCTCTAATTTAAATTCATGAACCAAATTTGATATTGGTTTAATTATTATGAGAATATTTTTAGTATTTAATGGTCTGTTGTGACTGAAATTACAATGGGTCTGCAATGGCTTTGAGTATTTCCTTGTCCTTTTCCTTTTGATGTTTGTGACGTCAGGAAGCCCTGTTGTTTACCATCATCTCCTGGGCATGGTTGGATGACGGTACCCTTTCCTAACCCTCATAGCATGTTGATTAGTTGGTAATTAGTTTAATTCTGTTGTTTGCTTTGTCTCTTGGGCATGGTTTGGTTTGGTGATGGAATCCATTCTAATTCATATACCTTTCATCTCTTGAAAACTATATCAACGTCAGTTCAGTTATTTTCCATGATTCGTAAAGCAGGCATAAGATCTCCCTGATCTCTACAAGTGGATCCTCTGAATCCCTAGTCTCCCTCCTCTGAATTCTCTTAAAGTTTTAGTTAATTATTTTACCAAATATCCTTCAATCAACACTTGATTTAAAATTCATCTTATTCTAGTTCTAGTCCTGGTTACCTTCAGATTATGTACAAGTTCCAGTCTTTTGGGATTCGACCTCGGTCTTACCGAGATTATTACTACATCATAACCCTATACTTGGGGAGTGAACATATCTCGATCCACATACAAGATGTACTAGACGAACGATAACACATTCAGGCATTTTCACAAACACAAACTACAAACATCATCATACATGACGTATGATGATTGCACACGTGCTAGACCAAATCCTTTCACTAGGGAGTTGCCCCATATGTCACACATGTATACCCATGACGGAAATCATGGCATACATGACTCCAGGATCCGTGTTTACTTAAATATTTTCACAAACACTTAGGCTACACATTTATCACATATAACGTATTTCTACCGTGATGTAATTTAGGGCAAGTCCTTTCGCTAAGGAGTTGTCACACATGTATTAAGCCTATATTCACGACAAATAAACATGTTAAGCATAAATCCAAAATCCAAACAAAATCGAACATTTCAACATATGCATAGAATAGCCTAAATCCTATTTATCTCATATAAACTCGTATAACGAAACAAATGACGCATTTTTGCATGTGTAATAGCACTCTTGTCAGTTATAAATCATTAACCGATATTGAAAGACTTGAAAATCATAACCTATACACCTAAAGTCCGCACCTTACGCCGTAGAAGCGTAATAAATTTGGTAGGAATGTTAAGGCTTCTCCCACGACAGTAGAACGGCCTAAAGCACAAGTAGTGTTAGCTATTTCGCTAATTGAATCAATTGAAACCTTAAATCAGATTAGGGTTAGGATTTTCTTACCTATAAATGAAGTCGGAATCGCCGGGAAATTGATTAGAATAGTGTGGTTAAGCCTGTAGAGTAGCAGGGTAAAATAGCAGGGAGATTCTCTCACTTCTCTCACACTTTCTCTCTCTTTTCTCTCTTCTCTTTCCTAGGGTTTCTTCAAATTCGTATGGGCTGAATGAGAGAGGGTTTAAGGTCCTTATATGGCTTAAAACATCACCGAAATAGACCTAAGGTCAAGGTATACTTAGGTTATAACCAAAGTGGGTCTGTTCCGTCTCAACGGAGCGCTTCTAGCGGCCCCTTTTCTGCGTACGGTCGGACTTAAGCTCACCAACCTTGGATCTAGGTGAAGTTAAGTTTTCGTTCCAGGCGAATTCTCATATCGCACGTGGCGGACCAGTTTCAGTTCAACGGTCACTAAAACTCGATCGGGAATTTCAAGTACACTGCCATGTATATGAAATTTCTCCTAATTCGAGGGTGTATTTAGGTCAGATTCTGACGGTCTGATTGCTTATATCAAGCCCGCAAGTAACAAGTCTCAGATTATTATTTGAGATTTTATTTATAAAGAAAACCAAGTGTTCTCACACTCCTCGCTACGGGCTCAAGCGAATAGCCATGGAACACTATCTGGGTTTGATCTCCTAGATGGTAATCAAGCCCAGCAAGGCGGTCCTAAGTCTATAATTTCGTATTATTCGGACCTTTGATGTGCGGTCCAGATTCGATGCGGAGTTTAATGTGCTCTCGAGAGCAGCTGGGTAATGAGATTGATCCTAGATTTTAGGGTAATGTAGCATCAATGATTCCACAAGCTTCGGGTCTTGCAGATCGTATTTAAAGTGATTAGTGCGGATTTCATGGCTAATCCAGTTTAGCACTTAGTTAACTTTGTCTAATTTCTGAAGGATTTGATCCTAAGTGATTTCTGCCTGAGGTGGTACTCAGGGCATTGTACGGAATTTTCTGAGTCGTTACACTTTCTTTTCATTTTTTTAATGGTTTACACGTTTTATAATGAAAAGCAAGGAAAAGGAAAATAATTTCCCTTCTTTTTTCTTTTCACATATGGGGATCCACAGTTTTGCACTTCCCAAACTGGCCAAAGTTAACAAGAGGTTAGAAGATGAATGGTATTCACTCAAGATTTATGGGCGACCATTGGTAACATTTTCTAAGTCAAAAGATGTTTAGATACTTCCTCCAATGGAATGCCTTCTCAAAAAACAAGTCATGGATCAAAGAGGTATTTCACAAATCATTGAAGGGGATCACCACTAAATCAATAAGAGTTGTTGATAGGAGGATGAACAATCCACCGATCGTAACCGATCGTATTGAAGGCATTCCTGAACAAAGTGATAGGAAAGGATGAATGAGAAGGCATTGTCCATGCAAATCCTTTACAGGATATTCCAAATATTGAACAGGATATCGATAAGCACCCTTAGGGAGAGACGTGCAATTATGATACAACAGACATGGCATGACTCAGAACTCGATTTGGACCTAATTTGGGTCCATTTGGTTCCATCGAGGTCCTAGATATGTGATATATATCAATTGCTGGGTTAGATCTGGGTCTACGACAGCCTAACCTGCCAGATTCCTAACATCGTATTTTATTTAGTTTTAATAGAGAAATTCCTTTGCTTTATAGTAGAAGATATAGAGTTTGTTTTGCATATCATGTGGCGACTCGAGAACACGAACATGTGTTGCTCCATGGGATCCACAGGAAAATATGGTCTGATTATCAGAAACATGTGTTGTGGCTGCTATTTTGAACTGTAGGGAAGCACGGAAGGTGAGCCCTATTCATCCAACATGAACAATGTTACCTAAACATGAAACACCCCACGTTTTCCAAATTAAGGATCATTTGCGATCCAGATTGCTATTTTTAGCAACCCGAAGTTACGGTCCTTAATCTTACCATTGATTAAGTTAATGCAAATTTCTACTTTCAATGTAGAGATTTATATTTTTATTTATTTAGTTATTAGTTATAATATAACACTAAACATACGGGGTCTATAATAATAACAATCATCATTTTATATATAAACTGCAATTTGAGTTCATATATGAAACGATATTGTGACAGTGTGTATGTGTTGAGGTTACCCCAATGATCCTACCCTTAGCATACCACAAAATGGCAGAGGTAGCATACGCGTACGCGTTCCTATACCACGTGCTAAAGAACCCATGATCCAGGTAACCTTGATTTTGAATGGCCTATGGTCCAACAATCATGCTTATTGGATGATCCTTACCATTGATTTGTCCAGTTGAATGTGAGCCATTTTCTCTCCTTCCATCATAGAACTCATGCTAGGAAGCCACTCCACCCCTCCCCTTAGATGGTTAATAGAACTGAAAATATCTTTCTGATAGATACTAAAGATATTTATCGAAAAAGAAGGCTCCTTTGGACATTCAATAGATTTAAAATTCCAGCCACTATAGCACAATGGAAACCCAATTGGCCTCAAATATAGGTTTCTCTAGTTCTGTTGTCTTGAATTCCGAGACAATTGGAAACATAGAACTACAAAGAAATTTTAGATTTTATCTGGTGCTAGAAGAAAATGAAAGATGTAGGTTGTGGGAAAAATCCCATCAGCCACTGGTCCTATACTAGTCTTCAACAGAATCCACCAAATTTGAAGAGTTATTAAGATCTTGAACGAGGTGTATGTACCTGGGAAAAAATGATGGAACTGATCATCTAACAGGACATTCTTTTCAGAATCATTTTTTGTCAAGTGTTTTTCGTTTCTTTCCCTCATGCCTTTTGGGTGGTGGGGCTCCACCAAGGATTTAAGCATCTTGTTGGACTGCAATCACTAATAAGACCTCACCATGCGATATCTTCAACACTCAAACAAAAATGGATTAATATTGTTTCCTTTCATGTCTAGGACGATTTGATGGACTAAAAAATTGAGTTGTTTGAAGAGTTGTTAAGAATCTTGAGTGAGGTGTACATCTAGGAGAAAAGAAGAAGAAGAAGAAGAAGAAGAAGAAGAAGAAGAAGAAGAAGATAATAGCTTGGAAGTGGTTGTCTAGCATGACATTCACGTCAAAATCATTTTTAAAGATTTTCATCAAGCAGTTTCATTTCTTTCCATCATGCTTGCACAAATGGGGTAGTGGAGCTCCACCAAGGGTCAAGGCATTTTGGTCAGGCTGCAATCAACAAAACCCTCACCATTGGTCATCTTCAAGACAATAACAAAAATGGATGAATACCAAAACGGATCACCAGGGATGAAGACCCACAACTAAGTCCTCCTCAAGCATTACTCTATTCCAATCATACTCCGCCTACAACACCCTACGCTACTGGCTAATGCACGTCTGTCATCTACTTCACTTTCCATCATGTCCCTCCTAACATTTTGCATAAGCAAGCAATCAGTCAGATGATAAACCAAGTACCATTCCTTGGGATCCATGGAAGGTGAGAGGAGAGTCGTTCCTACATTGGCATCCAGTGAGTCCTCGCAGTAGGCACGATACTTAAGCCTTGAAAAGGTCCAGCATTCCATAGTGCCAACATCCCTTCACTAAAAGAAAACTGGCTTTTACCAGCGGTCAAAACCGCCAGCAAAGGCCCAGAAAACCGCTGGCAAAGCCTTTGCCTGCGATTAGCTAACAGCCGGTAAAGCCTCGGTCAGTAAAGGCTTTACCGGCAGTCATGTTCCCTTTCCTGGCGGTTGTGCTAGTCGCCGCTACATTTAGGTTTTACTGACAGATGTGTTGGCCACCGCTGCATGTAGGTTTTACTGACGGTTGTGCTTCAATGCGGGATTTATTGACGGTTGTGTTTTAACCGTTGGCCTACCCTTCTATTATCACATCATTTGTATTGCTTGTGCAAAAACAAGGAAGCTGATTGCTTAAACAAGAGAATTTGCAGATTTCTCCATCCATTTTCTGGCAGAAATGGATTGGATTCCAAGCTTCTTCTTCTTTTTGTGGACCTTAAAAACCCTTTTGGTCAAGGCTCACCTGATTTCACATTCCTCTTAGGAAGAGGATATTGCCTAGTGATTATTTTCCTACAAAAAATACATGCCTATGTGGCCCTTTCACATGCATCGAGCTGCCGCGAATAATATTTACAATAATAAATCGAATAGTTTTCAAAAAATATATATATAATATTTACAATAATAAATTGAATAGTTTCCAAAAAAAAATAAAATAAAACCCATCGATCTAGCTCCAATTCATCCATGCCTAAAACCTGCAAAACAAAATAGCAAAAAGAAATTAATTGGTATTAAAGTTAGAGATTGGAATTCAACTCAATATTGCATCAAAATACATGAAACTCACTTTATCAAACAATTAAACGATGACTAATGGTTGATAAAATATGGAAGAAAAGAAGATTCCTGGCCCTTAGAGAGCACACAAAACAAGAAAAATGTTGGATACATCTTGTTGAAGAAATACAATAGGGTAAAATCCACAAAAAGGAATAGTCCATCCACATCGACTACATGTATCAATGGTTAAAAAAGAGAAGAGAGTTATAATCAACCTGCTTTCGCATCCTCAAAGGCTCTGGAACCTCCTCATCATATATGTCTAGATCAACGTTCATCTCCAAATCAACTTCAAGTTTTGATTGTTTAGGTTGTACCCTAACCTGTACCAGCAAGAATTAAGTCAAGGGACAACTTAAAAACTGGAACCTGTGTAGGTTGTACAGAGGAAAGAAGTGTCCTAGCTATCTTTATGTTTATTTTAATAGAACATAAAATTGCCAATGCCAATGAAAACAATAACATTTTAATCAAGAAGTGCCTTGTAATCTTCAGTTTCAGTTTGATACACAATGGAAAATGAAAACCTGAATTTCCAGGAAATGAAAAGGAGACTGGAGACCCATGCTTCGAGATGTAAATAGCAAATATGGGTTCAATAGAATGTAAGATTTTTTTTATTTAAATCAAGAGGTATAAAATTTGATGGGAAGTAAAAGGGAAAATGATGGTACAATTCAGATGGATAAAACTGAAATGCCCAACAATTAAATCTACTGATAGCTAGCAAATATCATATGAGAGAGTACAAGTAATGAAAAAGTTTCCAATGCTAGGAACAAGGTCAAATGATTTCATACCATTCCCAATCAGTGATTCAAATGGAATTTCAGTGATTCAAATCCGACATCGTGGCATTTAATACATACACATGGATTATAGAAAATTCAATAAGCAGGACCAACTATATACAATAGCATGTTACTGTTAGTGACATTTATGGGGTGGAATCCTGATTAGACATGAAATTATTAAAAGAGTCATAAATCTTAACCTACTGGGAACCGTCATGCACCGTAATGTCTTATGGTAGAGCAGTTTCTGAAGAGTTACAAATTGACCCTGACGACAGCATATAAATGAAGCGATAAAGATATAAATGATTCAAGATTAATTTAAGGTTTTGAGAACTAACATCCATCTCACTCTTACTGCCAAGTAGTCCTAATGAAAATGCATCTACACTACAAGAAGGGGAAAAAAAAAAAGAATTTATGGCTGCACTGATACGGTCTAGTATGAACGACTGCTTATGTACCCAATGTTCGTAAGATTGGGATCAAGCCACTATGTAGTTCTTAATATTTAAATCAGAACATTTTATGCATAAGCAGAGAAAAAATCAAAACAAATCATAATAAAAATATGTGTACCTTCTGTTACGCATAAGAAGATGAAAAGCTGAAACAAATCACAACATAAATCTCTGTAGATTAGTCAAGCAAAACTACTAAATAATTCAAGAACATAGCGATGGAATCCCACTACAAATATGTAAAGAGTTGTATTTCTAATATGAGACATTTCCACATCCACTTCACACAACATGGAAACCACCACAACTTTGTTTTTTGTAAAACAAGACATCAATGTAATCTGTGAGAGAAACTACAGAAAATATCATAATCGTGATGTGTGGGGCCGACCACAATGAGTGCGGTACATCCAATCTGTCTATCGTGTGCTTCTCTTAATGCTCTCCTATGGCAACAAATGATTGATCACCAAATGGACCACACAGGCGGGAAGGATGGGATGTCCACCATTAAAAACTTCCAGATTGCATTGGCACTCACTATGATGGGTGGACATCTAATCTGTCCACCGTGTGTAATTTGCAGATTTTGGTGGGATTTAACACCCCAAGCTCTGTGGTGTGAATACCTACTGTATATATTGTAAACACTTTACAAGTTAGCCAAACACAATCTATTTTCCTGTAAACAGTTTACACTTGAAATTCTTTTCAGTCGTAAAGTGTTTACATGCAGGCACCCAAACAACCCCTAAGAAAACGAGACATTTTTCTGACATCCATCTTACACAACAAAAAAAAATCCATTTAATGCATCTCTGCAAGACTACTACAACCAATGTTGCCAGATCTAGCATCTACCCCATCGAAGCTAGAAATCTGAAAGAACTACAACAACCAATGTTGTAAAACAAAACATTCACCTACAAATATGTAGATTTTACGCATAAGCAGAGAAAAAATCAAAATAAATCATAATAAAAATATGTGTACCTTCTATTATGCATAAGAAGATGAAAAGCTGAAACAAATCACAACATAAATCTCTGTAGATTAGTCAAGGACAACATGAGATATGATTACTTCATGCACATCCATGGTGGTAGGTTATATGGTATCAGAACAACAGGCCATATGCTATGGACAAAACTCATTGTCCTGAACGGATTGAAACCGTCAGCTACTAACCTGAGTCTAACATTGCGTCTGTCTAAAGAAAATGTCAGGTGGTCATAGTCAAAAGTTTTCCACATTGGGGAGTCAGCAGGATGCCTTAATATTCCATCATTGGTGCGACTCTTAAAATGACATTTCATAGAGGAAGCTATTTTTTTATGACATGAATAATCTCTGTAACCTTGGTTTCAAGGGAAAATGGCGTATTATCTTGGCCGGAATTTTTCAATCTTTTGTTGATGAAGAAGCTGCCTCGTCATCTGACTGATGTTCAACCATTTTCCATATACTTGCACCACATGTAGCACATGATTGCTCACCAGCGGCCTCCTTCCAGTACAACATACAATCGTTGGGACAAGCATCAATTTTGTCATATTTCAAGCCCAAGTCCGAAATGATCTTCTTGGTTTCATAGAAAGACTTTGGCAAAGTTTCACCCTCGGGGAGTGCCTCCTTCAGCAGTTCAAGCAACATGGTGAACGATTTGTCGCTCCATCCATCGAGGCACTTCACATGATATAGTCGAACAACGAAAGATAGCTTGGTGAACTTCTTGCACCCTGGGTACAATTCCTGATCGGCGTCTTTCACCAATTTGAAAAATTGTTGTGCTTCAGTATTAAGCCTCGGTGTAGGTCCATATTCTTTATCACTCTCTTGACCATCCGGGCATGAAAAACCAAATGCATCTTCCAACAATCTGCGCATATCGTCGCATGGATCCGAATCATCACCTTCAACATTTATAGTAGCAAGCATAAAAGAAGACGTAGCTTCTCCATGAAAACACCAATGGGTGTAACTCATATTAAACCCATCACATACAATATGATCGTATGCTTCTTGTCGAGACACCCAGTTGTTGTTGTTGCATTTCTTACATGGACATAGGATCCTCCCTCTATTGCTTGCATTTGTAAACGCAAAATTTAGGGATTTCACAGCTCCACTTAAGTATTCGTTGCTCACCCTAAACCATCCAATGAAATTGGAGGACATGTCCAAAAAATGCATCTTAACCAATGGGTCATAACAGTTAGAAGTTATTTGGGTATCTTCACAAACGAATCCAACTCTTATCCATCACTCTGTTCCTCAACTACTTCAACAAGTTGGTGGAAATACAATGTAGGCCCGACAAATCTTCCTACGAAAGATTAACTAGAATGACTCACTTAATGATTCACTATTGTTAAAGATTTAGAAATCCAATAGAATCTCTAATGGTATCTCTAACTAATTGACTAAATCAGTCACTCATCCAAGATCAGATAGATTGTAATGCTTTCATGTTCCCATTTAAATGCTCGTACTAAAATTCAAGCAGCATCTCCCCATGTCTCTCCAGATACGTTAATCTTGCGTTTTATTCCCACGTCAAGTATCCGCACAATGTAAGGATATTTGAGAATAGAAATAAATGTAAGAAACGTAACTAGAGAGAAATGAAGAGATGCAACGCAGAACAAGCATGAACATTTAAATTAAGGAACCGAAAGCATTCTAATCTATCCAACTTGAGAATTTCTATGCCTCCAAAAGCACACTATATCTATGCCTGACCACATAAAAATTCTCGAATGGGCAACTGATTGTCCTATACTTAAACAATTTTATAATCAATCGTAATTGACTCAACGGGCAGATTTGGTAGTTCCACGCTAGGACCCTTGAGTCAACGTGAAAGCGGGCTCCAAAGGAGCTACTACTCCGAGAGCACAAGTAGTGGTGTTACCTCTTCTACCAAACGAGTTGTTGTTCTAAAGAAATTTAAACTAAATAATACAACCGTAAACAAGGCTTTGATACCAATTTCAACATAATATAAATGAAGCAACAAAATATAAATTAAGTATACCAAATTCAATATCGAATCCATTAAATTAAGTGTCTTCATAGGTATAAGCATAAAATAAGACTAGCAAAGTAAAATAAAAAATATTGTGTCTCTACCAAATGGGTTGTTGTTCTAAAGATGAGCATAGTTTCCTGCTAAAGTTAACTAAATAAAGAAGTAGCACCATTAACCAACCTGATCAAGTCCTAAATGTTAGTAAGCAACCACCAGCAAAACAACACGAAACTGAGAAAAAGCACCTACAAGAAACCACCTGTAAGAGAACAACAAAACTATGTGCTGTCCAAATATAAAGCATACTTTATGCAAAACCAAAGAAATTACATCATGTGCCTAGCAGGTGGTCAAGCAGAATTATCTGATTATCAGACGGCCAAATCAAGGATAAGAAGAAAGCTGGAATATTAAATCAACTTGGTTGTACATGAGAAAAAAAGAAGCTAATTGGATCCTCTTTTATGGAATATTGATATTACCTAAAACAAAACCTTAATGTAGATCAGCCCGAACAAAAGAAAAGATTTAAATCTAGGCTGATGTGAGAAAACAAACCTACTGACGCAGAAGGAATTCTTTCTGAAATTTCGACAACTGCTCCTCAACCTATTGGAAATGAAAATTGCTTCTTATGACGATATTATTTTCCAAAAGTTTTCAATGTTACCAAACACGCTACAACGACAGGCATCATGCTTCGTAACAATAATGACCAATATGGGCCCATATGTATCAAATGATTCACGCATGTGTTCTATGAGATAGTGCTAAAGGCTACAAAATCCAACAAAACATGTTAATAAACATTTTTAAATACTTATCTACCTTAATAGGTGAATCAAGAGGCTAAAACTGACATTTATTGGTTAGGGTGCTCTTCAGGAAAAATGATCAAGTGCTACATTGATGCTAATCATGCCTTATTGGGCGATTTTCAAGCCAATGAATCACATATGTAAGACACCTAAGCGTATGCAAATTGCATGCAATATCTTATTACACGCATTCTTCCAATGATGACACCCCACCAATGAATAAAAGGTAAAGTGCTTCAAGCTGTAAAGTAAGTGTGGCAATAAAATTTCTTGAATTACCTTGCAAGACCAAAATCTGCTATCTTTAACACAGAATCACTGTCAGCAGTAAAGAGTAGAATATTTTGTCATGATAAAAGCACCAGATCAAACACAATCTCAAGAAGAGATTTGAACAATAAAAGGGTAAGACAGACCACACAAATGCTCACAGCCAATATACTGAGTCACAACCCAAAATTCAAAACTGTAGTGATGATCCTAACTATCCAATTGGTGGCCATCAACAAATGGTTAAAATGAAAAATAGCCAAGGTACTAGATTCAACAAGCAGATATCCATTAATCAGATTTAAGATCATCCAGCAAAACAAATATCAATGATGCACCCAAAAGTGCCAACCATGATTTTCACAGTTTGGATTGTTGTTCATTGAATTGTGTGCACTAATACGCCAACTCTTTCAAAGAATGTTAATTTTCATGCAAAGAAGTAGATGAATGAGCTTGCTACCTCTGGTTTCAGGTCCCGATGTATTATGTGGTGAGCATGTAGTACCTCTAATCCAGTTCCTGCACCAAACATCAGTTTAATTATCTAGTATTTGAAAGAGAAGAAACAGAAGATTGCCAATCAAATCAATTAGTTTGCGAACAAACACAAGTACCAAGCTGTATGAATTTCCGACCAATCTGTTCCTCGACTCTCCCTTTGTGCTGAATGTAAGATGTTAAATCTCCCCCAGCACAAAACTCAAAGACAAGGAATACACACCCTTCCACCTGAAATAGAGAGCGTTTAACTTCTTAACCTCACTAAATCAAAAGCCCTCAAATGTTAATAAAGGTGCACACATAAACAACAAGAGTATGGAAGAATCTTTTTTTTTTTTTTTTTTTTTTTTTTTTGGGGGGGGGGGGGGGGGGGGGGGGGGGGGGGAGTGTTGAACATTAAGAGATTGTGGAATAATTATGATTCTTCTTGAAGAAATTAGGAATCTTTTTTATCAGTATCATTCTCTAATTAATAAAGATTCTTAATTTTTCTAATGCTAAATGAGTGACCATAGTACTCAAACGAGCAATGTAAACAAATCATCCAATTTAAAGACATAATGAAAGATACTAGAGCAAACAAATCAACGTCCAAGCAAGTAATCTAATCACCCAATTCAAAATCTTCCTATAATGTAAACATAGAACACAAGCTGAGATTTTTCTTTTCTGAAACATCAAGAGAGGCCCCTCCTTCCACTCCCCCTTAATGAGCCAATCAATTTGGGTGTGTGTAGATAGTCTCTTCTTTCTTTTTTATTCTCTAATTGGTATAATGTGAATTGGGCTTGATTCGAAATCTGAAAATTTTCAGGGAGAAGGTGAATATTCCTCCATTAAAAGCTTTCATAATGATTGAAGGGGAAGGAGCAGATGTGACAATAGTTCAATGGGGAGACACAGCTCAGACATTAGGGCCCAGAGGGCAGCCTATTGGGACCTTCAATTCTGCAACATTTGCTGTAAATTCTGATTATTTCATAGCCAAAAACATCACTTTCAAGGTAAAATAAAAGGAAAAGTACTAAAGTTGTATAGTTCATATGATATTTTTAGCTACATTAATCAATACATGTGATGTTGAATTTCTGTTATTGGGCTATGCTTTCTTTTCCTAGCAAGAAACAAATGAAAAGCTATGCTATTTTGGGATTCTTTTAGAAACCCATATTCTATTCTCAATCAGATTAACATTTGTGATGATTTTCTTATTTTGTTATGATATCCTCTTTTTTGGAGCCATATGCTATTTTCAATTGGAATAGAATTCATTAAGGTTCTTTGTGTTGAGAAGTGGAGTCACATCTGGGGCCGCCCACGACCAGTCGAGGTTGCGCAGATTTCATGTCACAAGTCCTTTCGCAACTGGGATGCGAAAGGAGTTTCGCGGATTTCGTGTCGCAAGTCCTTTCGCAACTGGGATGCGAAAGGAGTTTCGCGGATTTCGTGTCACAAGTCCTTTCGCAACTGGGATGCGGAAAGGGAAGTTGCCAAAACTATAAATTGGGATCCCTAGGGCTATTCTAGGTTAAGGTGAATTCTAGGAAATTATTCTAAGGTGTGGGCAAGGGATTTTCTCTGTACTTCCAAAAGAGAGGTTAGTATATTGCCTTGTAATCTTCGTTTCTCTTCATAGTGGAATTTTGCATCCGTGATTTTTTACCCTAGTTTGGGGTTTTTCCACGTATATCTTGTCTTGTGGTTTGTTTTAGATTGCTTTGATCTATTTCTAGTTTATATTTCTTCCTGTCTATCGTTTGTGGGTGAGGCCTTAGATTGGATCTAGGCTCACTGCATTGTTGGCGTGCTGCGCAACAACTGGTATCAAAGCTATTGGTTTAGTTCTATTGGAAGCGATGGCAGAAAATGGGAAAACTAGAATTGAGAAGTTTGATGGTTCAAACTTTGCCTTCTGGAAGATGCAGATGGAGGATTATCTGTACCAGAAGGACCTCTATATTCCTCTAGGAGGAAAAGAGAAGAAACCAGAAAAGTTGACAGATGATGAATGGTTTTTACTGGATAGGAAGGCTTTAGGAATGATCCGACTCTCTTTATCTAAGAGCGTCGCCTTCAATATATCCAAAGTAAAAATGACAAAAGAATTAATGGAAGCCATAGCCACCATGTATGAAAAGCCCTCAGCATCCAACAAAGTTCATCTTATGAAACAGCTATTCAACATGAAGATGTTAGATGGTGGGAGCGTGGCTGAACATCTAAACGAGTTCAATACAGTCACGAGCCAGTTGGAATCCGTTGGCATTGCTTTTGAGGATGAGGTCAGGGCGTTATTGATCTTATCTAGTTTGCCAGACAGTTGGGATGGTTTGGTGATTGCTGTGAGCAATTCTTCAGGATCGATAAAGCTGAAATTTGATGATGTGGCCGGTCTAATTCTCAGCGAAGAATCTAGAAGAAAGGCATCAGGAGTTTCAGGGGATTCAGGGAATGCTCTAAACGTTAAAGGAAGAGGAAGATCGCTGAACAAAGGAGGCAATAAACACGGGCGTTCTAAGTCAAGGAATAAGTCCAAGGGACCGAAAGACAAAGACGGGTGTTGGCATTGCGGCAAGAAGGGGCACATGAAACGTGATTGCAGGGCGCTCAAGAAACAAGAAGGAAGCTCTCAAGGTGAGAAAGATTCAGTGAATCTGTCTGAGGAGAGCGACACAGAGGCGTTAATCTTGTCTCTTGATGCAAGGAATGAGTCTTGGGTTATAGACTCGGGTGCTTCGTTTCATGCTACTTCGTGTAAGGAAGTTCTGCGTGATTATGTGTCAGGTGACTTTGGGAGAGTCTACTTGGGTGATGATGAGCCGTGCAATATTGTTGGAAAGGGAGATGTTTATGTAAATCAGAAAGACGGAACGGTCTTGAAATTGAAGGATGTCAGACATGTACCGAGTTTGAAACGTAATCTGATCTCAGTAGGATAGTTGGCTGACACCGGTTATGTGACGACATTCACCAGTGACTCCTGGAAGATCACAAAAGGTGCCTTGGTAATATCTCGAGGCAAAAAGGAAGGTACTTTGTACGTGACTTCAGGATCGTATAGTTCACTCGCAGTCGCATCAACTAGAGTAAATGGGCAGTTATGGCATCAGAGGCTGGGACATATGAGTGAGAAAGGGATGAAAGTGCTATTGTCAAAAGGGAAGCTACCAGGGCTGAAGCATATTGACTTCGAATTCTGCGATGACTGCGTGTATGGCAAGCAGAAGAGGGTAAGCTTCAAGAAGACGGGACGCGCTCCAAAGACACATCTGTTAGAGCTTGTACACACTGATGTGTGGGGACCGGCACAGGTATTATCTCTTGGTGGCTCACGTTATTTTGTTACCTTTATTGATGATGCTAGTAGAAAACTGTAGGTCTACTTCTTAAAACATAAATCTGATGTATTTGATGTATTTAAGAAGTGGAAAGTTATGGTAGAAAATGAGACAGGTAAAACAGTAAAGTGTCTCAGATCTGATAATGGGGGAGAGTATTGTGATAAGAGGTTTGAGGAGTATTGTGCAGCAAATGGAATCAAACATCAGAAAACGATTCCAGGGACACCACAGCAGAATGGTGTGGCTGAGCACATTAACAGGACCATCCTTGAGCGCGCCAGGAGTATGAAGTTACATGCAGGGTTGCCCAAGACCTTTTGAGCAGATGCTGTGAATACTGCCGCATATCTCATCAATAGAAGTCCCTCAGCACTATTGGATGGTGGGCTAACAGAAGAAGCATGGGCTGGGAAAGAAGTGAACCTTGCACATCTCAGAGTGTTCGGTTGCACTTCATATGTTCACATTGATGCAAAGCACAGAAACAAGCCGGATGCGAAGTCCAGGAGGTGCACGTTTATAGGCTATGGGCAACTTAATTTTGGCTACAGGTTCTGGGATGCAGAAAACAGAAAAATCATCAGAAGCAAAGACGTAGTCTTTAATGAAAAAGTGATGCATAAGGACAGTGTGCAGGAAAATAAGGCCGAGAAAAAGGAATTCGTAGAGTTGAAGAGTTACCGGACATGGGTGTTACAGTGTCACAGGATGAGGCAGAGTCGCAAACACCAGTTGTGAGGAGGTCTACTCGGGAGAGGAGAGCCACGGTCCGATACTCACCCTCCTTACATTATCTACTACTGACAGATAATGGTGAGCCAGAGTGTTTTGAAGAGGCGTTACAGTCAAATATACGGGTTAAGTGGGAGCAGGCCATGGATGATGAGATGGACTCTCTTGAGTCTAATCGTACATGGGAGCTAGTCACTCTACCCAAGGGTAAGAAAGCTCTTCATAACAAGTGGGTTTACAGACTAAAGGAGGAGCACGATGGTTCGAAACGGTACAAGGCCAGATTGGTTGTGAAAGGGTTTCAACAAAAGGCAGGTATCGATTTCACTGAAATATTTTCACCGGTAGTGAAAATGTCTACGATTCGCATGGTCTTGAGTATAATGTCTTCAGAGGACTTACATCTAGAACAGCTAGATGTTAAAATAGCCTTTCTTCATGGGGACCTTGAAGAAGAGATATATATGCATCAGCCGACAGGATACGTGGCACCAGGTAATGAGAACAAGGTGTGCAGACTGAAGAAGAGTCTATATGGCCTGAAGCAGGCCTCGAGGCAGTGGTACAAGAAGTTCGATAGTTTCATGTCAGGAAACGGTTTTAGGAGATGTCATGCAGACCACTATTGTTACTTGAAGAAGTTTGATACGTCATACATCATCCTTCTTCTGTACATTGATGATATGCTTGTGGCTGGCTCAAGCATGGAGGACATCTCAGATCTCAAAAGGCAATTGTCTAGAGAACTTGTCATGAAGGATTTAGGAGCTGCAAAACAAATCCTAGGCATGAGGATAAAGCGTGACAGGGAAAACAAGAAATTAGTTTTGTCACAAGCAGAGTACATAGCCAAGGTACTTGATCGATTCAATATGGGAGGTGTTAAGCCGGTTAGCACTCCATTAGCCAACTACTTCAAGCTATCTAAGGAGCAAGGTGCAAAGACGCATGAGGAACAGGACTACATGGCTAAAGTCCCATACGCGTGAGCTATTGGGAGTCTCATGTATGTTATGGTGAGCACGAGGTCAGACATTGCTCAAGCAGTGAGAGTTGTTAGCAGGTTCATGAACAACCCCGGGAAGGAACATTGGGAAGCTGTGAAGTGGATCCTTAAGTACTTGGTAGGTACTAAGGACGTAGGGCTATGTTATGGTGGATCGAAAATCAAGTTACAAGGCTACGTGGATTCAGATTTGGCAGGAGATATCGACAGCAGAAGAAGCACTATGGGTTATGTTTTTACTCTGGGTAGTGCTGCAGTCAGTTGGGTCTCTCAGTTATAAAAGATAATATCTATCAGTACGATAGAAGCAGAATATGTTGCGGCTACAGAAGCATGCAAGGAGATGGTGTGGATGCAAGGTTTTATGGAAGAGTTGGGTAAGAAGCAAGCAGATTGCAAGTTGTACAATGACAGTCAGAGTGCAATACACTTGGCTAAGAATTCAGCCTTTCATTCAAGGACCAAGCATATTGCCATCAGATATCACTTCATACGTTCGTTACTGGAAGATGGATCGATTGCTCTGGAGAAGATTCATACAAGTGAGAATCCTGCGGATATGTTGACCAAGGCGGTCACAAGGGAGAAGCTGAAGCTCTGTTCAACTTTGATTGGTCTTCAGGCTTGAAGACGGGGAGGTGGTGCACTCCGGATGAAGAAGACAAAGGTTTATGGAGATGTGTCTCCAAGTGGGAGATTGTTGAAAAGTAGAGCCACATCTGGGGCTGCCCACGACCAGTCGAGGTTGCGCGGATTTCGTGTCACAAGTCCTTTCGCAACTGGGATGCGGAAAGGGAAGTTGCCAAAACTATAAATTGGGGTCCCTAGGGCTATTATAGGTTAAGGTGAATTCTAGGAAATTATTCTAAGGTGTGGGCAAGGGATTTTCTCTGTACTTCTAAGAGAGAGGTTAGTATATTGCCTTGTAATCTTCGTTTCTCTTCATAGTGAAATTTTGCATCCGTGGTTTTTTACCCTAGTTTGGGGTTTTTCCGCGTATATCTTGTCATATGGTTTGTTTTGGATTGCTTTGATCTATTTCTAGTTTATATTTCTTCCTGTCTATCGTTTGTGGGTGAGGCCTTAGATTGGATCTAGGCTCACTGCGTTGTTGGCGTGCTGCGCAACACTTTGATATTGCAGAGATGAGAAATGTGAATGCCAAGTGCAACGGTGCACACGTGTCCGACATTTAGTCCACCATGGGCCACATTATGGATGTGGCCAAGTCGAAAGGTAAGACTGGTCTTCTCATCAGGTGGGCCACACATTCTGCAATGAATGTGGTCATTTAAAAAAAATAAAAAAATACCCTTTCCTTTCTGTACATGTATGGCCTGCCTAATGAGGAGACAAGCCGATCTTTTGGCTAGGGCATGTAGCCAGCTTTGCCCATCTAATGAATGGCCTAGATTTGCATGAATGTGCCAAGCTGGCACTTGGGCCAGCGAGTACAATTACCCTTAGCAGGATTATGACAAAGATTCATCACCCCCATAGCTTTCATATAAGTATTCTTTGTATGATTTTCATAAAAGAAGATCAGATTCTTCTCTATTTCATGTTTTCCTTTCTGGGTTTTGGTTAGAGAACTGATTCTTAGAATGTTCAAATATTCTATTTGCATTGGCAAAACACAACCCCAGTTCCAGCACCAGGGGCAGCAGGAAAGCAAGTTATTGCATTTAGAATATCAGGAGACAAAGCAAGCTTTTCAATCAGAACATAGAACACAAGCTGATTTTAGAACTAAATCATACCAAAATTGAAGAAGAAACTGATTCCATAGTAAAAAGCATGCTTAAGCTTCCAATTCGAGCTCCATTTCTTGTAGTCCTAATGCTTACATAAAAGAGGTCAATACATCCAGGATATCATGATACACACATCATCATGATAATAGCAGTGCAAAGTTCTTAAGTGGAATTGTAGATGGATGTAAGGATGGATTACTTGAGGAAATATATGACACTTGGTCTGATGATTTCCTCAGCATCCTTAGGTCATGGGTGTCAGTTACAGTGGCATCCATTAGTTAGTGATCCAATCTAGACTGTTGATCTGGTGAGCCTCAAAATGGAATAGAAAATGAAAGTGAGGCCCATTAACTCAATGGTCTGGATTGCCAAGTCATGGGGCCCACTTGTACAGGCTGAAGGCCCTACATACTGTGCAAATTCTCAGGGAGAGGAGATATGCTTCCTCCTTATTTAAAATCACCCAGTACACATACATTGTAAAAATCATATGAATTTGCAACTCAATGATATGCTACAAGACACCTTGCAAAACACTTTCAGTTTCATTTCTCTCGAACCATTGTCAAAGCATTAGATACTGCAACCACATACCAACACACCCATATGCACATTGACACAGATATCGGAAATAAAAATAGCATTGGAATACACTAAATGAAATGTAGAGTCTGCACTTGGGCGGAAGCTGTGGGTTCCTTTCTTTCATCTATCTATTTGATCGGTTCTTCTAGAATGTTACCCTTTTGGCCTTTTCTGTATCCGACATTTGGTATTTCTTTTAATAAAATTTTTCATTAGCGATTAAAAAATGATCCATTGACAAATACCTAAATGTTACTCATGTTGCCACTGAAAATGGTGGGGACCAAGGAAACATTAAAATACTCCCAATATTGACAGATCTCTTGGGAAATTACCATTTACCACAAGGAATTAGAATTTCAATTCAGCAAGCAATCGAGCAACAGAATAAAGCAGATAGTTTAGATTTAATAAACCATAAAGAAGTCTCACTAAGTATGGATTATCAGGCAGAAATTAAAATTGCAAACCACAAGATGAATCTCTCCTCTTAGGCTTCCAGTTGCAGAATGGCAGAAACTGAAATTTTAATGGTCTCTACCGTCCTAAACCCAATCTGCAAATATCACACCCACATTTACAATCCAAAGAAAAAGAAAATGAGTAAAGATCACATGGTAGGGATTTGTCAATGCATATTCCTAAAAAGGGATTCGACAATGCAAATCCCTAAAAAGGGATTCGACAATGCATATTCCTAATCAGGTATTCTAAATTGCAGAAAACCCTTACATCATACCTGAAAATCTAAGATTCACAAGTAGCAGAAGACAGAACTGCAGCAGAGGGCCAAGGAGATAGAGAGAGAGAGAGGAATAGGATTTTGAGAGAGAGATAGATAGATAGGGAGAGTGAGATGTTGCGCAGCACGCCAACAACGCAGTGAGCCTAGATCCAATCTAAGGCCTCACCCACAAACGATAGATAGGAAGAAATATAAACTAGAAATAGATCAAAGCAATCCAAAACAAACCACAAGACAAGATATACGTGGAAAAACCCCAAACTAGGGTAAAAAAAACTACGGATGCAAAATTCCACTATGAAGAGAAACGAAGATTACAAGGCAATATACTAACCTCTCCCTTAGAAGTATAGAGAAAATCCTTTGCCCACACCTCAGAATAATTTCCTAAAATTCACCTTAACCTAGAATAGCCCTAGGGACCCCAATTTATAGTTTTGGCAACTTCCCTTTCCGCATTCCAGTTGCGAAAGGACTTGCGACATGAAATCCGCGAAACTCCTTTCGCATCCCAGTTGCGAAAGGACTTGTGACACGAAATCCGCGCAACCTCGACTGGTCGTGGGCGGCCCCAGATGTGGCTCTACTTCTCAACAATCTCTCACTTGGAGACACATCTCCATAAACCTTTGTCTTCTTCATCCGGAGTGCACCACCTCCCCGTCTTCAAGCCTGAAGACCAATCAAAGCTGAACAGAGCTTCAGCTTCTCCCTTGTGACCGCCTTGGACAGCATATCCGCAGGATTCTCACTTATATGAATCTTCTCTAGAGCAATCGATCCATCTTCCAGTAACGAACGTATGAAGTGATATCTGATGGCAATATGCTTGGTCCTTGAATGAAAGGCTGAATTCTTAACCAAGTGTATTACACTCTGACTGTCATTGTACAGCTTGCAATTTGCTTGCTTCTTACCCAACTCTTCCATAAAACCTTGCATCCACACCATCTCCTTGCATGCTTCTGTAGCCGCACCATATTCTACTTCTGTCGTACTGATAGATACTATCTTTTGTAACTGAGAGACCCAACTGACTGCAGCACTACCCAGAGTAAAAACATAACCTGTAGTTCTTCTTCTGCTGTCGATATCTCCTGCCAAATCTGAATCCACGTAGCCTTGTAACTTGATTTTCGATCCACCATAACACAGCCCTACGTCCTTAGTACCTACCAAGTACCTAAGGATCCACTTCACAGCTTCCCAATGTTCCTCCCCGGGGCTGTTCATGAACCTGGTAACAACTCCCACTGCTTGAGCAATGTCTGGCCTTGTGCTCACCATAGCATACATGAGACTCCCAATAGCTGACGCATATGGGACTTTAGCCATGTAGTCCTGTTCCTCCCGCGTCTTTACACCTTGCTCCTTAGATAGCTTGAAGTGGTTGGCTAATGGAGTGCTAACCGGCTTAGCACCTCCCATATTGAATCGATCAAGTGCCTTGACTATGTACTCTGTCTGTGACAAAACTAATTTTTTGTTTTCCCTATCACGCTTTATTCTCATGCCTAGGATTTGTTTTGTAGCTCCTAAATCCTTCATGGCAAATTCTCTAGACAATTGTCTCTTGAGATCTAAGATGTCCTTCATGCTTGAGCCAGCCACAAGCATATCATCAACGTACAGAAGAAGGATGATGTATGTGTTGAGGGTCTAATATTGCATATTGGACCCCAATTACTATCTGGATTTATGAACATCACACTGCTTAACGGGTTATTTTTAAATCATGTTTGTGATACAAGGTGAATCTATGAGCGTGGACTGGAAAGGACGGTAATAAAAGCATAGATTTAACGCTCTGACATCACCAAGGCATTGGACGGGACCCAGGGGACCAAGAACGATGAATTTACATGCCCGAGATCAGAGAAAATCAAGCTGTTCACGTTAAAGAGGCCTGAAATTGGTGCAGAATGCAGGATCACATGGTTTCCGCCATCAGATTGGCTCGAAACTTCATACATGTGATGGGGGCCGTAAATTAACCGTACATATTAAATTTCAGCCATTAAAGATCTCGGGAAGTGGTCCAACGGACAGATCAGCCCATTAATCTACAATTTGGGGCCCACCTGATATTTGGAACTGCTTCAACTTTGGTATTGACGGCTTAAATGATATGGCAAAACGGATGGACGGAGCAGATGTCTCAAAAACATCTCTGTGGGACCCACGTGTACAGCATGTGTGTACTGTGTACAAGTGCACCGGGTATGCACCTAATCACTCAACGGTCGGTCAGCGGCACTGACTGACTTCCTGTTTTTTTAAAAAAAATTGGAAACCAGCTGCTGTTCGCTGTTTCGCAACAGAGACCGTCGGTCTCTGTTGTGGGCCCCACACATCGTCCGGACGGACAATCCCGACCGTTGATTCGCACTCTGGGCCAGCCACAGTCCAAGCCTAGCTTTTAAAATGAGAAAAAATTAAATTTTTGTTTCTTTTAACCGTTCAATAGACGAACGAACGGTGGGTTTAAAATCTTGTGGGCCACCACAAGTATGATCCAAAACTTCGTATCTCTGACCGAATTTTCATTTTACATCTACTGGACGGCGTGGATTTTGCAAAACAAAAGCGGAATGGGACCCACAGACTTCACAGCGGAAGCTCTGTTATACGTTACGCGGTCCGGAAAAACTCAACATTCCGGATCTTCCTGGCCCACCGTCTTTGATCGATTCGACGATCCGGACCGTCCATCATGTAGGCCGCTCAGGAAAGTCATAAGAGACGTTGTCGCTTCGGAAAGAAAGTAAGGGAGGAAGGGAATCTAGCAGGGTGAAGTTACGCGAGTGTAAGTTTTCTCACGGAAGGAAACTTCCGTTTCAGGCTGCGTAAATGGATTCTGTAAAAGCCTTTGGAGAGGACTCCGGCTTCCTGCACGATCCACCGACTGCATCACCTATATGAAGAGAACGTGAGAGGGAGAGAAAGGCATCTCATTCACGGCATCTAATTCCACGGCTGACAGACAGGGAGAGAGAAAGACAGGGAGAGAGAGTTTGAAAGAGATTTTTGTTTTTTTTTTCTTCTCTGTTTTCTCCATCTGCTGTTGCATGATTTAGCCATGGTTGGCTAAACCCCTTAGCTAGGGCTAAGGGGTGAAGCTTATGGCGTGATGGGAACTTCTACGGGTTTGATTTTGATCGAACTGATTGATTTTAGTTGGAGTTAAGAAATTCTTTTAGTCGTTAATGGTTTGTTATGATTTAAATTACAGCAGACCTGTGATGGCTTGAATAATTCCTTTCCTTTTGTTTTGATGCTAGGAAACCTTGTTGTTCGCCATCGTCTCCTGGACATGGTTGGATGACAGATCCTTTCCTGACCATCATCTCTCTGATTGGTTGTGGGGTAGTTTAATTCTGTTGTGTACTTTGTCTCATGGGCATGGTTTTGTGATGGAATCCATACTAATCTGCATCCTTCTTATCTCTTGAAAACTAGATCAAGAGTAGTTCAATTGTGCTTTAGCGACATATCTTCCAACTGGATGAAGATGGGACTCGAAGTCCAGTCGAGTTCTTGAATCAAACGTAGATTTCCCTGATCTCTACAAGTGGATCCCCTGAATCCCTAGTTCCCTTCTCTGAATTCTCTTAAGTTTTAGATAATTATTTCACCATTTTTTCTCAAATTCACAATGGTTTAGATTTCATCTTAGCCTATTTCTAGATCTGGTTATTTTCAAATAACGTACAGGTTTCAGTCCCTGTGGATTCGACCTCGGTCTTACCGAGTTTTTACTACATCACAACCCTATACTTGGGGAGTGAACAGTATGACGTATCAAACTTCTTCAAGTAACAACAGTGGTCTGCATGACATCTCCTAAAACCGTTTTCCGACATGAAACTATCAAACTTCTTGTACCACTGCCTCGGGGCCTGCTTCAGGCCATATAGACTCTTCTTCAGTCTGCACACCTTGTTCTCATTACCTGGTGCCACGTATCCTCTCGGCTGATGCATATATATCTCTTCTTCAAGGTCCCCATGAAGAAAGGCTGTCTTAACATCTAACTGCTCTAGATGTAAGTCCTCTGAAGCCACTATACTCAAGACCATGTGAATCGTAGACATTTTCAGTACCGGTGAAAATATTTCAGTGAAATTGATACCTGCCTTTTGTTGAAACCCTTTCAAACCAATCTGGCCTGTACCGTTTCAAACCATCGTGCTCCTCCTTCAGTTTGTAAACCCACTTGTTATGAAGAGCTTTCTTACCCTTGGGTAGAGTGACTAGCTCCCATGTATGATTAGACTCAAGAGAGTCCATCTCATCATCCATTGCCTGCTCCCACTTAACCCGTATATCTTACTGTAACGCCTCTTCAAAACACTCTGGCTGACCATTATCTGTCAGTAGTAGATAATGTAAGGAGGGTGAGTATTGGACCGTGGGTCTCCTCTCCCGAGTAGACCTCCTCACAACTGGTGTATGCGGCTCTGCCTCATCCTGTGGCACTGTAACACCCATGTCCGGTAACTCTTCCAACTCTACGAATTCCTTTTTCTTGGCCTTATTTTCCTGCACACTGTCCTTATGCATCACTTTTTCATTGAAGACTACGTCCTTGCTTATGATGATTTTCCTGTTTTCTGTATCCCAGAACCTGTAGCCAAAATCATGTTGCCCATAGCTTATAAATGTGCACCTCCTGGACTTCGCATCTAGCTTGTTTCTGTGCTCTGCATCAATGTGAACATATGAAGTACAACCGAACACTCTGAGATGTGCAAGGTTCACTTCTTTCCCAGTCCACGCTTCTTCTGGTAGCCCACCATCCAATGGTGCTGAGGGACTTCTATTGATGAGATATGCGGCAGTATTCACAGCATCTGCCCAAAAGGTCTTGGGCAACCCTGCATGTAACCTCATGCTCCTAGCGCGCTCAAAGATGGTCTGTTAATGCGCTCAGCCACACCATTCTGCTGTGGTGTCCCTAGAATCGTTTTCTGATGTTTGATTACATTTGCTGCACAATACTCCTCAAACCTCTTATCACAATACTCTCCCCCATTGTCAGATCTGAGACACTTTATTGTTTTACCTGTCTCATTTTCTACCATAACTTTCCACTTCTTAAATACATCAAATACATCAGATTTATGTTTTAAGAAGTAGACCCACAGTTTTCTACTAGCATCATCAATAAAGGTAACAAAATAACGTGAGCCACCAAGAGATAATACCTGTGCCGGTCCCCACACATCAGTGTATACAAGCTCCAACATATGTGTCTTTGGAGCGCGTCCCGTCTTCTTGAAGCTTACCCTCTTCTGCTTGCCATACAGCAGTCCTCGCAGAATTCCAAGTCAATAGACTTCAGCCCTGGTAGCTTCCCTTTTGACAATAGCACTTTCATCCCTTTCTCACTCATATGTCCAGCCTCGATGCCATAACTGTCCATTCACTCCAGTTGATGCGAAGCGAGGAAACTATACGATCCTGAAGTCATGTACAAAGTACCTTCCTTTTTACCTGAAGATATTACCAAGGCACCTTTCGTGATCTTCCAGGAGTTACTTGTTGAGAAGTTGAGCCACATCTGGGGCCGCCCACGACTAGTCGAGGTTGCACAGATTTCGTGTCGCAAGTCCTTTCGCAACTGGAATGCGAAAGGAGTTCGCGGGATTTTGTGTCGCAAGTCCTTTCGCAACTGGGATGCGGAAAGGGAAGTTGCCAAAACTATAAATTGGGGTCCGTAGGGCTATTCTAGGTTAAGGTGAATTTTAAGAAATTATTCTGAGGTGTGGGCAAAGGATTTTCTCTGTACTTCCAAGAGAGAGGTTAGTATATTGCCTTGTAATCTTCGTTTCTCTTCATAGTGGAATTTGCATCCGTGGTTTTTTACCCTAGTTTGGGGTTTTCCACGTATATCTTGTCATTGTAGTTTGTTTTGGATTGCTTTGATTTATTTCTAGTTTATATTCTTCCTGTCTATCATTATGAGTGAGGCCTTAGAGATCTAGGCTCACTGCATTATGGCGTGCTGCGCAACAACTGGTATCAAAGCTATTAGTTTAGTTCTATTGGAAGCGATGGCAGAAGATGGGAAAAACTAGAATTGAGAAGTTTGATGGTTTAAACTTTACCTTCTGGAAGATGCAGATGGAGGATTATCTGTATCAGAAGGACCTCTATATTCCTCTAGGAGGAAAAGAGAAGAAACCAGAAAAGTTGACAGATGATGAATGGTTTTTACTGGATAGGAAGGCTTTAGGAACGATCCGACTCTCTTTGTCTAAGAGCGTCGCCTTCATATATCCAAAGTAAAAATGACAAAAGAATTAATGGAAGCCCTAGCCACCATGTATGAAAAGCCCTCAGCATCCAACAAGGTTCATCTTATGAAACAGCTATTCAACATGAAGATGTCAGATGGTGGGAGCGTGGCTGAACAATCTAAACGAGTTCAATACAGTCACGAGCCAGTTGGAATCCGTGACATTGCTTTGAGGATGAGGTCAGGGCGTTATTGATCTTATCCAGTTTGCCAGACAATTGGGATGGTTTGGTGATTGCTGTGAGCAATTCTTCAGGATCGACAAAGCTGAAATTTGATGATGTGGCCGGTCTAATTCTCAGCGAAGAATCTAGAAGGAAGGCATCAGGAGTTTCAGGGGATTCAGGGAATGCTTTAAACGTTGAAGGAAGAGGAAGATCGCTGAACAAAGGAGGCAATAAACACGGGTGTTCTAAGCAAAGGAATAAGTCTAAGGGACCGAAAGAGAAAGACGGGTGTTGGCATTGCGGCAAGAAGGGGCACATGAAACGTGATTGCAGGGCGCTCAAGAAACAAGAAGGAAGCTCTCAAGGTGGGAAAGATTCAGTGAATCTGTCTGAGGAGAGCGACACAGAGGCGTTGATATTGTCTCTTGATGCGAGGAATGAGTCTTAGGTTATAGACTCGGGTGCTTCGTTTCATACTACTTCGTGTAAGGAAGTTCTGCGTGATTATGTGTCAGGTGACTTTGGGAGAGTCTACCGGGTAATGATGAGAGCTGTGCAATATGTTGTAAAGGGAGATGTCATGTAAATCAGATAGAGGAAACGGTCTTTAAATTGAAGGATGTCAGACATGTACCGAGTTTGAAACATAATCTGATCTCAGTGGGACAGTTGGCTGATACCGGTTATGTGATGACATTCACCAGTGACTCTTGGAAGATCACAAAAGGTGCCTTGGTAAATCTCGAGGCAAAAAGGAAGGTACTTTGTATGTGACTTCAGGATCGTATAGTTCACTCGCAGTCCCATCAACTGGAGTAAATGGGCAGTTATGGCATCCGAGGCTGGGACATATGAGTGAGAAAGGATTGAAAGTGCTATGAAAGTGATTGTCAAAAGGGAAGCTACCAGGGCTAAAGTCTATTGACTTGGAATTCTGTGAGGACTGCGTGTATGGCAAGCAGAAGAGGGTAAGCTTCAAGAAGACGAGACGCGCTCCAAAGACACATCTGTTGGAGCTTTTACACACTGATGTGTGGGGACGGCACTGGTATTATCTCTTGGTGGCTCACGTTATTTTGTTACCTTTATTGATGATGCTAGTAGAAAACTGTGGGTCTACTTCTTAAAACATAAATCTGATGTATTTGATGTATTAAGAAGTGGAAAGTTATATGGTAGAAAATGAGACAGGTTAAAACAATAAAGTGTCTCAGATCTGACAATAGGGGAGAGAGTATTGTGATAAGAGGTTTGAGGAGTATTGTGTAGCAAATGGAATCAAACATCAGAAAACGATTCCAGGGACGCCACAACAAGAATTGTGTGGCTAAGCGCAATTAACAGGGACCATCCTTGAGCGCGCCAGGAGCATGAGGTTACATGTAGGGTTGCCCAAGACCTTTTGGGCAGAGATTTGTGAATATTGCCGCATATCTCATCAATAGAAGTCCCTCAGCACCATTGGATGTGTGGGCTACTAGAAGAAGCGTGGACTGGGAAAAGAAGTGAACCTTGCACATCTTAGAGTGTTCCGTGCACTTCATATATTCACATTGATGCAGAGCACAGAAAAAAGCTGGATGCGAAGTCCAGGAGGTACACGTTTATAGACTATGGCAACATGATTTTGGCTATAGGTTTTAGGATAGCAGAAAACAGAAAAAATCATCAAAAGCAGGAAGGAGTAAGAAAAACGAAAAGCAAAAAAGATGCTAGTGATGCATAAGGACAGTGTGCAAAATAAGGCCGAGAAAAGGAATTCGTAGAGTTGGAAGAGTTACCGGACATGGGTGTTACAGTGCCACAGGATGAGGCAGAGCCACATACACCAGTTGTGAGGTGGTCTACTCGGGAGAGGAGACCCACGGTCTGATACTTACCCTCCTTACATTATCTACTACTGACAGATAATAGTCAGCCAGAGTGTTTTGAAGAGGCGTTACAGTTAGATATACGGGTTAAGTGGGAGCAGGCCATGGATGATGAGATGGACTCTCTTGAGGCTAATCGTACATGGGAGCTAGTCACTCTACCAAGGGTAAGAAAGCTTTTCATAACAAGTGGTTTACAGACTGAAGGAGGAGCACGATGGTTCAAAACGGTACAAGGCCAGATTGGTTGTGAAAGGGTTTCAACAAAAGGCAGGTATCGATTTCACTGAAATATTTTCACCGGTAGTGAAAATGTCTACGATTCGCATGGTCTTGAGTATAGTGGCTTCAGAGGACTTACATCTAGAATAGCTAGATGTTAAGACAGCCTTTCTTCATGGGGACCTTGAAGAAGAGATATATATGCATCAGCCGACAAGATACGTGGCACCAGGGTAATGAGAACAAGGTGTGCAGACTGAAGAAGAGTCTATATGGCCTGAAGCAGGCCTCGAGGCAGTGGTACAAGAAGTTCGTTAATTTCATGTCGAGAAATGGTTTTAGGAGATGTCATGCAGACCACTGTTGTACTTGAAGAAGTTTGATACGTCATACATCATCCTTCTTCTGTACGTTGATGATATGCTTGTGGCTGGCTCAGGCATGGAGGACATCTCAGATCTCAAAAGACAATTGTCTAGAGAATTTGCCATGAAGGATTTAGGAGCTGCAAAAACAAATCCTAGGCATGAGGATAAAGCGTGACAGGGAAAACAAGAAATTAGTTTTGTCACAGGCAGAGTACATAGCCAAGGTACTTGATCAATTCAATATGGGAGGTGCTAAGCCGGTTAGCACTCCATTAGCCAACCACTTCAAGCTATCTAAAGAGCAAGGTGTAAAGACGCAGGAGGAACAAGACTACATGGCTAAAGTCCCATACGCGTGAGCTATTGGGAGTCTCATGTATGCTATGGTGAGCACGAGGCTAGACATTGCTCAAGTAGTGAGAGTTGTTAGCAGGTTCATGAACAACCCCGGGAAGGAACATTGGGAAGCTGTGAAGTGGATCCTTAGGTACTTGGTAAATACTAAGGACGTAGGGCTGTGTTATGGTGGATCGAAAATCAAGTTATAAGGCTACGTGATTCAGATTTGGTAGGAGATATCGATAGCAGAAGAAGCACTACGGGTTATGTTTTTACTCTGGGTAGTGCTGCAGTCAGTTGGGTCTCTCAGTTACAAAAGATAATATCTATCAGTACGACAGAAGCAGAATATGTTGCGACTACAGAAGCATGTAAGGAGATGGTGTGGATGCAAGGTTTTATGGAAGAGTTGGGTAAGAAGCAAGCAGATTGCAAGCTGTACAGTGACAGTCAGAGTGCAATACACTTGGTTAAGAATTCAGCCTTTCATTCAAGGACCAAGCATATTGCCACCAGATATCACTTCATACGTTCGTTACTGGAAGATGGATCGATTGCTTTGGAGAAGATTCATACAAGTGAGAATCCTGTGGATATGCTGACCAAGGCGGTCAGGTCACAGGGAGAAGCTGAAGCTCTGTTCAGCTTTGATTGATCTTCAGGCTTGAAGACGGGGAGGTGGTGTGCACTCCGGATGAAGAAGACAAAGGTTTATGGAGATGTGTCTCCAAGTGAAAGATTGTTGAGAAGTGGATCCACATCTGGGGCCGCCCACGACCAGTCGAGGTTGCGCGGATTTCGTGTCGCAAGTCCTTTCGCAACTGGGATGCGAAAGGAGTTTCGCGGATTTCGTGTCGCAAGTCCTTTCGCAACTGG